>JASAND010028050.1:0-39377 GCA_030248195.1 Trissonchulus latispiculum
CTGTTCAGTCCATCCAATATGACTCATCGCAGTCCGGAAAGTCATCTTTCCTGGTTGTGAATTCCATTGATTGTGACTTTTCTGGCATCTGATTGGACTTGACCCATGTCGCCCACCATGATGACGGTTCATCCGATGCTGAAACCTGGATTTGACTTTATCTCCATTGATCTTCGGATCCTGATCACTTATAGATCTTTGTTTTATCTGTTGTTTTTGTGACACTAGTTTTGCATAATTGCTTATGTTATTTTGAATTTTATCTCACGAATCTGGTGTTTCGAATCTGAAATCTAATCTCTTGTTTTGTTTTGATATTGAATTGTATTTCTAGTTACCTAGGACTTGAATCTCTGTTATGTGCAATGTGTTTAAATTTTGTGTGCGTACGTTTTCTTTAATTTTCTTTGAATTCATATTTACTCTCTTTGTTTAATTTTTCTGCGAACCTGTACTCTCTGTGTTTAGTCTAATTGGTATTATGTTGTTTTGTTAGTCTGCGAACCTCGAATTTTCTTAGTTTTTGAACCTGTGTCTCTGTTATAACTATGCCGTATATTAACCATAATTTTTCGTATTTTTCTACTAGTTTTATATGCCAATGTCATTTGCTCATAATGTACAGTGCTTTATTTTGAGGAATCATTCCATACTGCCTTGTTCTACTGCTATATATGTATGCCGTATATTGTCGAAAAACCCAGTGACGATTCTCGTCATATGAAAATACAAAATTTAACCTTGGCAGGGTGGGTTTTTCTTCCCATAGGACCTCCACCTAACGGTGTGTATTTTCTATGGTTATTTTATTATTATGATTATTACTATCATAGGCAGTTTGCCTTGTTGAGCGACGGCCTGATAGACCCTAGCTCAGCTTGGTTTAACTTAAATTTAATTAATATTTTATCTGAAAGTTCAACTTATTCTCTTTGTTAACCTTCATTAACACACTCGTTTGACTATACATTCCAAAGGGTGGTAACTCCTCTTTCCCATGAGTTATCTTTGGAAAGTCATTTGTATTTTCATATTAAGTTACTTATACAATTCCAGTAATTTTTACGGTTCTAGTTTAATACGTGTATTTTTCATGGCCAAATACTTATGTATAATTTTTGTCAACCTTGTACTTTAATTTTTGATTGTTGCTAGCATCTCATGGTGCCTAGTATATGCTTAATCTTGTACTATGTAGTATTTAATCACTTGTTTTTGTGTTTTTCTACACTTGTTAGTTTGGTTTAGAATAGAGCTTATGGTTTTTGATTTGCAGTTCACAGTCGTGCTGTATTGTATCTTTTGTAGCATCATTTCTCTGTACTGTTTGTACTTGTTGAGAGTTCAGCTCACGTACCAGTTCGCCATTTGTGCAGTGATCCTCTCGGGAGTTCGGATGGCGAGCCCTGGGGAGATGTAACGGATCAAGGTGACACATGGTCAACCTTTCCGTTGCTGGCGGTCGTAGCTAGCATAGCTACCCGCTTGGCTCCATATAACATCATCACATTGGGCTGGGACACGTTTGCAAGTCACGTAGCTCCCCCAACGTGTATGCGTGGGATTGGGTGGGTTCCCCCCTCGTGACTTTGGGAGCTACGTGATTGGGGGAAATTTCCACTAGGGGGCGCTCGTGGGAGTTTCCAACCCAACACTCGCTTCCCCCTTCACTTGTATATTTTCTGTCAACGTGTGCGCTTGTGCTTACTCTGCTATTTCTTCCCCTAATTTACTGTATATATTCTGTGTCTCCCCCAGCTCTCTCCAGAGCATTTGGTACGTTGGCTGACCCCCGTCAGCTCTTGTAACTGTAAGTTGTGTTAGTTTGTTGTTTGTGTGTGCTTGCGGGTTCATCCCAGTATTTTATATTGTGTTGCTATTAACTATAACTTGTTATTCCGTTCTAATGAAAGTGTATTTAGCTAGGTTTAGTGTTTCTGAGCTCCTGCTAGGTAGGTAGTTCTATTCTGAGTGAGTGAGAGTGCGAGTCATCTCGCCCTTAGGATCGGATTACCCCTGCGTATATTGTCTGGCGAGGCTGTCCCGACCGTCTCTTGAAGCCGGGTCGTTATCCATCTGTGCCACGGTCTCCGCGTCCGCTACGTCAGGGCGTGGTAACGGTGTTAGTACGTAGGAAAACCTACTAGCCCCGCTACAATAATAGCAGAATCCCTTTAATTAACTTAAATTAATGAGTGGACCGTGCTCTGCACTAATCATTGACAGTCGTTCTACACCTGCCAATCCGCCTGGGGAGCGGCACCCAACGGGCCTCTACCTAGCTGTCCCGCAACAGCATAATTAGTAAAAGTTAACTGCCAGCTCGAAACAACCCAACTTGTGCTTGAAACTTAATTCCTGTTAATTTTCCGAAATAATTCATGTCTTAACTATGGCAATAATTAAAGCTACAAATACGATGGCAATCAAACGCATTCATTCCATTGTAGATTTCATTCCCTTACCAATTTCCAGCAGAATCCAAGATTTAATATTCCGGGAAAAGAAGGGAGGAGAGCAAGAACGCAATGGAAAGGAAAAATGAAAGATAATTGGAAAAAAAAATAGGAAACGAGAAAGTGAAGATGGACAGAATGGAGGAAGGAAGGAGGAGGAGGATGGAGAGTGGGAAGGAAAAAAGAGATGAAAATAACGAAACGAAGATGAGAAGAAGGAAAGAGGAAGAGGAAAGAGAAAATAGAAAGAGAGAAGAGAAGGAAAAAGAAGGAGAAGACAAGAAGGGAGGAGGGGGAAAAATAGAAATAGAGAAGGGAAGGGGAGGGAGGGAAGAGAAAAAAGGGGAGGAAGGAAGAAGGAGAGAAGGGGGAAGGAGGAAATAGTGCGTGGTGAAAACATATGATGGAAAAAGGGAGAGGAAAAATAAATAGAAATAAGATAGGAGGAGTGAAAGTTTTGGAGATAAGTGGGGGAAGATTAGTGATGAATGGTAAAGTGAAAGTTTTAGCAATTCTTAAATCAAAACTGTTCCTTTATCAAATAAAATCATGCGACAAAACATTCATTTTCATTACATATGTAAATATATCTCGCATTTGTGATTTAGGTGCTTTGGCACAGTGATTAAACAAGTAAAACTTAATCAGTAAATTAATTAACTAATTAAACAGTAAAACTTATTCCATTTTATCGAATAGGTTAGTCTTGCTGACATGTTTTGCTCGATTTTATTTAAAATGTAACGCTTTTCTGATTTGTTTGGCTAAGATCGTGGATCCAATGAGGGAAGCAGTGGAAAACAACGTTCAAGTTCAATTCAGTTGCAGTTCAATTTAATCTAGCTTAAGGGGAGGTCCACCATGAAACATTTTATGGTCACGGATTTTGCTCATTTTCACACAAAATTTTGTCACATATGTCCTGCATATCGCGTTTCAATTTCGAGTAGTTTTGTTCAGTACTTAACGAGTAACCTGCTATTAATTGCATGCAATTTGAAAACAGGGGAAAACGGCTGTGCCGCAGCAAATAAGGGCACTTTACACCTGAACTTCCTTGAGAATGGAGCTATATTCGGTTGTATGTTTGATATCTGATGCAAACAAAGAGCTTAGGGTAGCTTTTAATGGGAAAACGTTTCTTTATGACTTTATTTAGTGATTTTAGGAAGTTGCACCGACGCTGTAAAGCCTTGACCACGAAAATCATTTAACGGCCGATAACTTGAATTTGGTGCATTTGCGGGCAATGGTCCAAGAAGCAAAAAATGTTCCCGTCAATGAGAGCTTTCGATTGATATAAAATTTAACGTATTTCGAAAAATTTGAAAAATCGCTATTTTTGAGATTATGGTTGTCATACCCCCATATTTGACCCCAGCGGCCAACTGGGTACACTAACCTGCACCATTTGTGCCCAAACTTTACCTAAAGTCATCAATAATCGTGCGCAAATAGATAGTCTAACATTTTATAGGTCTGTGTTGCCATAGCTCTAGGTTATTTGCCAAAAAAACGGGAATTTCCTACATTTTGCTAAAAATTGAGATTTCTGCGCCAGAGAAATCTCGAAATCGGACAGAGGTAACCAGGATCAATTGGTATCGTTCGAAATGTCTTGTCATAAGCTGTGATTTGTAGAAAGTAGAATTTTTAATTAGGGCTTACAGCGTTCAGAATATTTCATCAAACTTGCTGACCCCCAATTTTAACATTGCAAAACAGTCAAATTTGGCTGTTCGCAAACTTAAACAATTAATTAAAAATTTTTGAAGGCCTAAATTAAAATTCTGCTTCCTACAAATCACCCTTCGAGATTGTATATATGATATAGGATGGACGTTGAAGTGCTCCATTTTGGCGTTGGCAAGATTTCTCTGGCGCACGGAAAAAATCACTCCTTTTTCCGTTTCCTATGTTTAACACATACTGACATCAACTTTGAGGTGAAATTACTCGCTAACCGTAAGAGATCCGATCTTCATTTCAAAAACTCGTTAAAATATACCAATCGGACAACAAAATGTGCGAAAATGAGCAAAATCGGAAATGGTCGAAAAATCGGCCAAACATGGACCCCCCCCTTAATGGCCAACGTCTCAAAGACTGAGGGGTAAAGCACAAACTATCTCTGCTAATTCAGTTGAGTACTGTTTTTTGGATTATAGGCCGCGTTGCAAAAGATCCACGTAAGCTTAGGAGCACCCCTAAAGCTCGCTTAAGTGCTCACTTAGGAGAATTGGGTTCAAAAGATCCTCCTAAACTAGAAGCGCTATCCACCACTCCAAATTTTTTTCTTCCTAAATTAGGGGGAGCGCCAGCTAAACTTAGAAGAATTCCTCTGAAACAGATTTAGGAGGTTTCCGTACTTCCTCCTAGACAACTCCAGAATTCTTCCTAAATACTCCCCGAGGAGGGCACTTAGAAGAATCCTTTGCAGCCCGCCTTGCAAGAAAGACCCATCGGTTCCAAAGCGAAAACAGCTGCAACGCGGCTTTACGATTTAATCTTAAAATGTCGCTTGAAAAGCAAAGCGGTTATATTTGTATGCTGACAAATCATGAATCAAACCCTTAGATTTATGCTTGAGCTTGATACAGTGTTGGGCGCGGGCCGCGGGTACCCGCGGGCACCCGCGGGTACCCGCGGGGCGGGGCGGGGCGGGCCAAAAATTAGTACCCGCAGTGGCCCGCGCGGGCCGATGCGGGCCGATTTTCTGTGAGACAGGGTAAGAAAGTTTGAATTTTTGACGAATTCTAACATTATAATGGAACTTTTCCTCATTAAAATATATTTTATCTTCCTTATCTTCCTTTTCCCAATTCTCTTTTCCTTATAATTTTGAATATTACTCATTTAGCATTTTCTGCAGCTAATAAGCGGCGCTTGGTCTTGGTGGACTCGATTTGTTCAAATTTTACGTTCAAACAAATGTTTACGATCTTTGTCTGCTCTTGCCACCTCAGGCCGTGTTACCCTATTTTTAATAGTTATCAATTTATCAGCGTTGGTTGGTTGATCGTCCCTTTAGAGCGTCGTTTTCAAACGAAGTAGTTCTCTAATTTTCAGAAATGGAAAGAGATCGAGCTTTGCTTACAAGGAAACATTTTACTGGCGCCATAAAACAAACAAAGGTATTTTCTAGCTTTTCAGACAGACAAGTTAAATTACAGACTGACAGTCTTTAAACACCGATTTTTCCTTTGACTTGACCATTGACAATTTTGTGTGTTCATGACACGTAAACATAGCAAATTTTAGATTCTTAAATTTGCTTAATTTCTGCACTTTAAGCATTATCACATAGAAAACGTTTTGTTGGGTTTAAAGCCAACCCGGACGTATCTTAGTCAATAATTGGCCATTTGACGAAATTGAAAATTTGGTTGAATTTTACTTGATTTCGGTCATCTGGACAACACATAGAAAGATAAAATTTATACCGATAAAATAGAAAGGTAAAATTTATACCGCATTGACCAGGAGGCTCTACTGAGCAAAGAATTGCATGAATTTTCCTTTTGCTGCTACAAAAAATTTATCTTGAAATTTGGGTCTTTTCTCGCACATGGAGTTTTCCCCACCGAGTCTAGATCATCCCCAGGTCGCACCAAAGGCAGGCACTACAGTCAAATCGCACATGCCACCGCAAAGTTTAAGACATGTCCTCTGCGTAACTGTAACTGTAATTTGTTTTGGGCAATGTTTTCCAGTAGTATAGGATTTCACTCCAAAATTCACCGAAATTTTCAAAGTTCTAAAAAATAGCTGAGAAGCAGCAGGGGGGCTACAATAATACAGTCGCTAGGCCAAAATTCTTACATTAGAAGTCAATAAAAATTTGAAAAACGCACGACTGCATTCTGCAACTGTATGAATGCTTTTGAAAACAACAATCGCGCTTATATGGCAGTTTCTATGGAAAAAAAACGGCGAATAATCAATGAAAGTAGCAATTATTTAATGCTATGATGCTTGCATAACCTAAATTTAGTTGCGGGTCGCCGCGGGCCGAATTTTATTGATGCGGGCCGCGGGCCGGCCCTGCGCGGGCCAAAAATCTGAGCGCGGGCTGCGGGGCGGGTGCGGGCCGCAAATTTCGGCCCGCGTCCAACACTGGCTTGATATCAAAAATATGTAAAACTTTTCTTTGGTTTACTTGAAAAATGAAAGCAAAAATTCACAAATATGATCAACAAAATTAAAGTAACATTACCAAAGAAGCTGTACAGAACACCCGTACAATGCCGATACAATAGCGAGAACCAACCCCATACAAAACTTATTAAACATTTTTAACATATTGCAGATACTATATCAAACCGAATTGGTTTTTTCACGTTTTGAAATTACCATAATCTTTGCCCTAAGATCTTGCTTATAGCAAACGTTTACTAAAAAATTATGAAAATTTAGGCTTGCATGAAATTGAACCACAGTTCATTTATGCTGCAGAACACAATTGTGGATTGATTTTTGCCTTTAACATAATTTGATAATGAAATCCATCAACGCTAGCTAACAGACTTCATAGCTATACTACAGCACCCTTCCTTTGCAAAACAAAGAATCTATAAACAGAGATTTCAATTTTAATACTTTTTAACACAGCAACTTATATTGGATTCCCAATCGAATAAAAACTCCAGATGTTGGTTCAGATTTATAATTGAGATTGAGGGCGTTTGAGGTAACAACACCACTGAAAATATTTCTGAAAAGCCAGGGTATGCAATGGCTTGAAACATTTATAAAATTTACAATTTACAATTTGCATTACAATTTAGAATTCTAGAAATTTTTTATGAACGTCTGACACAATTTTAGAAAAATTAGACGTTTTGTCAGTAGACGTTTCGTCGTTAGACGTTTCGTCGGTAGATGTTATGAACGTTAGACGTTTTGACTTTAGACGTTTTGATAGGGAACCCCATCTAATGGTGTAAAGCAGAATTTGACAAAGCACTATTTTGAGATTCTGAATTTTACAATTTGGTACAACTACACTAACTGTCAACTAACAAACAGTGGTAATGGTTGTAATAGGACAGTTCAAATACTCCATTTCCAACAGAACCGAAAGAATGGTGAATACGATGTAGAACACCAACATTACAACGCCAAAGCCTTTGTTCATTTTCCACTTAAATATTGCAATGCATATTATTAGCAAGATCAGCATCAAAAACAGCATTCCAACACTGCAGGCCAGACCTTGGGAGTTTACGGTTATGGGATCCGTGTTGCCTTTGAGGGCGTTGACCATGAAATACAGTAACCAAGGAACCGGCAACCTAAAACCAGAAAAGCTGTGATGAATTTTCGTCAAAACTCGAGTTCGGTATTATCGGCCTGCAAATAGAAATTTATAATCGCCAACTAGCTATTAAGATAATGCTAGCTGACTATGATCAACCATACGTACTTACGACTCTTGTGTGAAAGCGACCTCTTTGAAATAAATCTTATTATTGTGGTGTAAGCCACAGCACGATCAACTAACGGTTAAATGTTAGTCTGAACAAGAGGAATTTCAAAAAACAATGAAAGATTACACGATAATAAACGAAAGAAAGAAGGATGTCACTACAGCACCTCCGACCCGAAAAATTCGGGCCTGGAGTGGGGATCGAACCCACAACCTTTGGCTAACTAGGCCAACGCTCTACCGATGGAGCCACCCAGGCACAATCGAACCAAGCTTAAGTTTGAATTCGTTCCCAAACTGTAGTGACACGTTTTTGAATAGGCATATGGCTATATGGCCTATACAGCTGGCGAAACCGATCCGATTAAACAGTATCTCAAAATGGCTCACCCAACAGTGACATCAAAAATATTGCTTCCAACGGAACTGGAGACGGCCATATCGCCCAGACCCTTTCTGGCCACAATCACACTTGTTATCAGATCCGGAATGCTGGTCCCTGCGGCTAGTATGGTCAGACCCATCACCTAGAAATAGAACCAATACTTATGTACGGCCGAGTTGCAAACGATTCTCCTAAGCCCTCCTAGGAGGGTAATTGGGAGGATGTCTGGGAGCTGTCTAGGAGGGAGTTAGAAGACCTCCTAAACCCGTTTCGAAAGATTTCTACTATGTTAACCTGGCGCTATATACCCCTAACTTAGGAGAATAGTTAGGAGTGGTGGGGTAGCGGTAGCAGTCCTAGCATAGAGAATCTTTAAAACCCAATTCTCCTAAATGACCACCGAACCGGAACTTAGGAGCGCTCCAAGGCTTAGGAGGATGTTTTGGAACGCGGCCCAGATTTAGAGATTGCACTGCATTTACCTTAGGCCGAGTTAGTATCAAGATTAGTACGTAATTAAAGTGATTGCAGGAGGTTTGCCTGGTTTATTTCGAAAAGCACATCTGGTATTCCATGTTCCCCAATAGAGACCTGTCTTTTAGGGAACATGGATTCATTGAACCCAGGGTGACTTTTAATAGTTGACCACGACAAAAGGGCAATAATCATAATGAAAAATAGTCTCAAACGACCACGAACTAGTTCTAATTTCAGGCTCTCGAAATACAGCACTAATCTCTAGAGATAAACGTAAACTTCTCACTGTATCTGGAATGCCAATCGTTATTCCGATTGTGTTGGCCCACCAGACCATTAAATAGGAATAAGCTGCGATCCAAAGGATGGATCCAATGAATGTGACTGGGAACAGCTTTCTTGATGACTGCAAAAAGGATAAGGCAAAGCTCAAATATTGATAATACAGTACGAGACAAACATTAGGCTGCCAGGAGCTCAGGGTGTAAATTTGGCCTTCCTGTTTCAATTCCTTCGCTAGAAGTTTCAAATTTTTATTTCGGTAAATCTGTGTTAATTTTTTCCTGTGGGATTTAACCCCTGGTAAGACAGAGGGAGATATGACAGGTCGCGTATTATTCCACAAAATCAATATGTGCTTTTTAATTAACAGATGATACATACAAATGAAAAAATGCTCTCATATGTCACCTCGTGCCACAATCATAATATAGGATCATGTAACGGTTTTGTTTCATTTTTTATTCATTTGTTTCCTTGCATTTCTATTGAGAAACTAAAGTTATTTCGCAATATTTGAAAAAATGACCTGTAGCATCAGATACAGTCAACCGAAAGTGATGGTCGAAATGCCAGGCTAATAAACGGAACGTGTTATACTTCCTTGTGGCATACCTCAGTATAAATTGGCCCATGTTACAACCGCATGCATTACAATTGAATTTCGCGCTACAGCGTGCCCTTCCAGGCTACTGTTTTCCGTTTTACCAAGAGTACATAATATATAAGCGTGTGACAGCAGGCAAGCTCTCTGTTATCAGCTACCAAGAGTACCTACTATGTTATTAAGTATGCTATACCTTTTTGCGAACATCAGGCAAAGTTGCCCACAGGGGGAATACAAGAGGAGCCAGGAAAATGTAGAGAAGCCTCTGCTTGCAGGTGCTGGGCCAGGAAAGGTCCAACGGCTCCGCGGCCTCTGACTTGGAAACTTCGGGAATTGGCAACGAATCGGACTCGGATGGGCGGGTGTTCTGCAAAACAACAAAGCTAATTTGCATAACTCAACAGGTCCAATAAAAAAGTCTGCATGAGAAAGTCCTGCTTAAACATGTAGCCTATGCAAGTAGTGGGGGCAATAGTTAAGCAATTTACCCATAATACGTAGCTTACTATCTAAATGGTTCTCGAGGTACCATCGAATTAAGACCTTTTGGACTGCTTTTTAATTAGACACTCTCAGATACATGTTTGTTCCTGTTTTAATAGTTTTCCATCTGTTAGCTGATGGGGGGGTGTAATTACTATTTAGTATTACGCACGTAGTATAACAGTATCTCTGATTAAGGGGGCCTGACCTAAACTTCACTTTAACAATGTCACAGGCAGTATCCTGTTGCAGTAGACTTACAAGAAGTGGGCTTGTCTGGGATTCGAACCCGGGACCTCTCGCACCCGAAGCGAGAATCGTACCCCTAGACCAACGAGCCACTATTAAAAAGTGAAATGTAGCCAATTAGCTTCTAGGTCAAATCGGAGATAGTCGGTAGAAATTTGCAGATGACTGTCTGACATCACCAAACTAGACTTCGAAGATTAGTACACACCAGTATGATTATACGTCACTACATCATGCTAGTCACTCACTGCACCGCAAACATGTTCGACAAAATACATAACAAATATCAAACAGTATATGTCAACAAACAGTATGAAAAAGAAAAGTTAAACATAACAGTTAATCACAAGGAATTTGAGAAGGTTACGTGTTCTCGACCATGCACGTCTTAACATGTTCAAAAAGCAAACATTTCTTACGCTGTTTCGAAGTTCGAACTAATTAAGACGCGCGTTGTCGTGAATACATAACTTTTGATTAATGTTAGCCCAGACAGCTAAGTCTAAGTTTCGGACAAGGACAAAAGTGTAGAAAAAGTTCTTGCAATCTAACCTATGTCACCAACTATCAACGTGTACTTCACCACATCCCAGAAGTCATGCACTATCACTAACAAGAAAGGTTAGGGTTGCATCTCTTTTCAACTTTAAGAAACTTTAGTTTTAAATTAAAAATTATGATTATATATAATTGTTGGAGTAGAATTAGCTGCAAACAAGCTTGGCAAAGGTGAGAATTTTTGCAAGCACTCAGCTATACTTTTCGGATCCTTGGGTGCGGCTCACCAAGCCCTGTCATCTTTAGGCAATCCTAAGTTCGAAAGTTCAGAGCAAAGTTAAAGTTTAGGTATTTCATGAAGCGCTCCTAATTTAGGAGAACTCTTAAGGTTGGCTCCTAAAATCGAGCATTCCTAAACCCCTTCTAAATTCAAAACAGCACTGACTACTGTAAATTACATCATAAACTTGATGCAATACGCAACCGTAATTCCAAGAAATATATTCTAAAATTGCAGTTTGTGTTCAAAGTTTTGTTCTTCTTGTGTCTGTTTTGCTTTTAGACAACCGCAGTTAACTAATATGTCGTAATGCACTTAGTTGAAACTAGATGTTGAAATGTTGAGATGTACTTATCTATTTTATAATCTTCGCATGCTTGCAAGCGCGCGTGCACAGAAATGAAACAAACTAGAATAGGGTTCTATCGCATGCCAGATTTGTGAGCAACCTGTTGATAGGTCGGAAGCGAGGTCTTTTGAGTGCAACCATTTAGAGGAGTGGGTTTCCCGCTTTCGTCCAGATTAGTAATTTGAGTATGCGTGGACAAGTTGGACCTTTTCCCAGCACCATTTAATGTCAAGTGGGCCTAGAAATTGAAAACTAGTAAGTAACCAGTAAGACACTGGAAAAATGTTATACCAATCGTATTAGAGGTTTTCTCAATTGTATTAGAGGATGAGTTGAAGGGTTTCTCATCATCGCATTACCAAGAGTACATAATAACTAAGAGTGTGACAGCAGGCACACTCTCTGTTATCAACAGAAAACCATCCTCTGCACGCTAACGCCCTACCCCCCCCACACAAATCGGTACCCAGTGAAATCCACTAGGGCCTGATTTGGGGGGGGTCATTTCACTGGGGTCCAATTTGCGGGGGGGGGTCACTGGGTACCGATTTGTAGGGCGTTAGCGTGCAGAGGACGGTTTTCTGCTGATAACAGAGAGTGTGCCTGCTGTCATACTCTTATCATTATGTACTCTTGGCATTACGTAACGGTGCTCCGACCACAATGTTTCTCCGTTTGGTGAGGAGGGCCGAAGCAACATCCTCCCTCCAACCTTTGATGGGGGAAGGCGACTAGCAAATCAGACTGCCCGATATCCATTCCCCGTTCGCAGAGTAGGGTCAAAAGATTGATTTGTATTTTGTACAGCTATAACTAGGGGCCCGTTGGGTGTGTGGCGTGCCAAACGACAGATTACCTGAATCTGCAGGGCATTTCACGATCCCCTACAAACTACCATAATCTCTGACCAGACCCACACCTCCCCTAAACCGAGAAAGGATCGCTGCGATCTGATTGGATGTTGGCTACTCCCCCACCAAAGGGGGAGGGCATAAGTTCTGTCAACCCACTCTCAGCAAACGAAACACATTTGTAGCGTATTGTGGTCGGGGCACCGTTACTGAATACAATAACGAGACGCCCTTCAGTAGCTTAGCCTTCTTCTACAGAAAAAATTATGGATCTTTGGCAATAGTTTTAGTATTATCTTCTTTTGTTGGTAACTGTATTAGAGCACAATCTTTCTATCGTTGGGAAGTTTAGTACGTAACTGCTTCTGCTACTGCAAACCATTTTGCTCCAGCTTCTTGCTATGAAATTTTATCTGGTAAGATACACTGCTGTTTTAGTCAATTTACGCATCGGGCTAAGTTAGCTCGGTGTTAGCTTAGCACCGTATTAGCTTAACACGGAGTTAACTCGGTGCTAACTTGTCTGCAGCTGAGCTTCAGCTGAGTGTTAAACTTTAGTCCATTGCACCGACTTAGTCTTTCTTTGTCAAGAATAACAATAGAGTTAGAGTTACCCTATCAAATCTTTTTCTCAATCAATGTATCCAATCATTATCTTTCAACATTAGCAGAAGACTACTTTACCCTTGAGGTTAACTGTTAACTCCGAGATAAGTCTTTGTTCACCTTAATCTGAGCTCAAAGTTATCATTTAAGTATTGGATCAAATCGCAAATGTCACATACGAGACAAAACTGCGAAAACCTTTTTCCAAAAAAACTGAAGTATTCTTGAATGTTTGATTGAACAATCCATACCGAATTTTTCTGATAAATGAATGCGGAAATATTAGAAATTGAGTTAGTCCTCAGCTAATCCTGCTCAAAATCAGAGTTAAATTTTGCATGCTGAAGACTAATTTAACTCATTTAACCTCGATGTTAACTGACCCTTATTTGGTGCAACGGATTAGCTCAGAGTTAACAGCCATGTTAGCCTTGCGGTTAACTTAATACCGAGCTAACCCTGTTTGGTGCAATCCACTGTTAGACAAACTTCACAAAATAAAACTCTACACCAGTAGAATAAGCCCAACAATGAAACATCAAAAGCAGCAACTCATGTGCTCTCGATATACGAAATATGATCTGTTACATTCTCCACCGACAAAACTGCTGAATTTGTCCAAGTTTTCTTAGGTGGATTTCCTTTAATCCTGAAAGGTTTCGACACAACAAAACAAACCTATTGTATTTCTTGACCTAAACACCAACAAAACGGGGGTTTCTCTGCTTTCGGCTTGTTCTGAAATTGAATAAAAGCAATTAATTAATTAATTTTCAATTAATTAATTAAGTAATTTTTCACAGCAATCACTTACATCACTACCCTTCTTATCGCCAAGCTTGTCCGGTTGTGGGGGGAACTGCTCCAGTTGACTGAGATCATTCGGAGTTCCGGGAACTGAAAACAAGAAAAATATAAAATATATAATATTAATGTTTAAAATATAAAATATTTTTTACTTTATTTAACTGAAGCAGTTGATAAGTGATAAGCATGCACAAATGGCCTTGTTTCACAACAGCTGGTTTCAGTCACGTTTTCATGTAAAGATGAAGGTAAATTAGGTAAGAGTAATTAACACTAATTAACAATAACTAGTAATAACTAACACTGCATTACCACCTGACACATAGTTATTGTAAATGTGGCTTTAGCTTTAGAATGCGGTTGGTTTACTTACTTACTTACTGTTTTCACTTTACCGTTTTTACTGTACTTTACGTCACTTTCATGGTTTTTCTAACTAACGTACTGTTTTCACTGAAAGGGTCTAGAGTTCTGCTGACGAGCAGTTGAACTATTCCACCACGAAGGGCAAAACCGCCATGAAATCTTGGAATGGATTGGCGTCTAACCAATGGTGCTTTCTGAAAATCAAAAAATAAAAATTAAAAATTTAAATTTAAATATTATAGTAAACAGATTATCCATAAACAGACGAAAAAGTTTGGGAACCGTAAGATTAAGTATGTACTGTATATGAGTTCCCACTTTGCGTCTCTTTAATCGATAACTGTTTTCGTATACCGTTTTCAAAAGTATCTAATTTCTTCCATTCTTCCTTTACTTCTTTATTTTATGTACTATTTTTCCTTTTTTAGTTACTGGTTAGGTGTCCCTGCGGTTATGTATTTATTATCATCATCATCATAAGGCACTAAGTTTCACATGACTTCTCAGATGATCATATATAAAGTTGTTCACTTGGGAACCCTCCAAACAGCTGTCATGCTGTGAATTAATGTGGGCTTGTAACAAACTAACTTTGGAAAATCGTCATAAATTTTTGATGCCCTACTTTAGCCAAATTGCTCCCACAGTGGCTTAATAATGAATGAACTACATTTAAGTACATTAACACTAAACTTAATCATGGTAGAAATCTGATAAAAGGTTTGTCAAGTTGGCACCCTGATTAATATTGCCAAATTGACAAACTAAGTCCAATTAAACAATCAAATGCAAACCAGAATATTGCTGGAATTGGAGTTTCAAAGATCAACAAGATAGAATTTAATTATTTCTCCTAATTTACTAGTCATCAGAGATGAACTGAAAAAGCTGTTCTAAAAGCCTTTTGAATGTCGAGCAATATCTTCCCTCTAAAAACAAATTATCCAATCCCATACGTATTACTATCGTACTCTACTCTTAAACCAAAGCTCGGCGGTTCGATCCCCGCCCTGGACACTTTTCTTCACATCTTTCAATCCTGATTTCAACCGTTCACACCAGACTAATGTTAACATTAAAGCCTGGTTACACTGGTAGGTATCTTATGTCTTATGCTTCTTTTGTCCTATGTCTTAAGAGATAAACCAACCACATTGCAGCTAGCCTAGCCATTGTCAAGTTGATTGGTTGAAAGGATCAAATGTGCTGCCTAAGACAAACGACATAAGACATAATTGCCTTAATATATAACCACAAAAGACACAAGACACAAACCAGCAGTGTGAACCAGGCTTAATCTTATTTCCAGCGCCAAACGTCGGCCTACCTGTACAAGGACAGGGTCCACATTAGCGGACTTGATTTCGCCAGCCGATCCGTTGGCTGCACTGTCAGCTGCCACCACCGGATGATTTAGGAGTCGCTGTTTCACAAATCCCTCCAGCTGAACATTGAACTTCATCACCAGCACATAGACAATGTACATGACAAACAGGCCCAGGGCTTCGTACCAGAGGATCTTCTGATTGAAAAAGAACCATACCAGTAGGGCCAGGTCGATAATGTAGAAGGTCACATCCCGAAACAGGGGCCACCAGGTCAGGTACAGGATGCCTTTACTGAAAATCGTGCACATCGCAATAACGAATAGGATATTGAAGGTAGCCGACCCTACTATCGTGCCGATACCCACATTGCTCTGGGAAATGAACACCCCGATTAGACTGGTGAACAGCTCGGGCGCCGATCCGCCCGCGGCCATAAAGGTGGCACCGGCCACATCGTCCGAAATTTTCAGGATCTCCGCCAGTACCTCCAGGGAGGGGACGAAAAATTCATCGCAGACTGTGGCCAGGGCTACAAACATGTAGATCATACCGAAAAAGTGGAGAATTACGGCACCGCGTTCCCGCTGTTCTTGACTGAAAATGTCCGGGGGGAAATCGCCACCCGACGAGTTTTTGGCGACACAGACGGGCTCGGGTTTTTTGGAGGCTGGCTCGGCAGCCTGTCGCCTGTGGCGTTGAGCACCATGCTGCTCGTTTGGTCGACTCTCAGAATGTAGAAAGCCTAGAACGGTGGTGACTGAGATGGCAATTAGTATAAATGTGATTATCAGGGATCTGTACTGTTTTCGAACCTGACGCTTTATTACGGTCGGATTAGACTCATGGTCAATATTAATCATATCTGCTGAAATAACAGTATCAAAAATTAATAGAAACAATCATTTAGCATTAATATTAATTAATGAAAGTGTTAATTTAAAATGGCATTAAATGTGATAATGATTATCAATTAATGATATTAAATAGTAGCAAAAAATCAGTAATATTTTAAGTCTTCGATTAAAGCTTGCAATGCTTAAGTTGTTGCTAGCCATTAAATTCATATTCATATTGTTAATTAATAATATTAAAAACGTTTAGATGCCAAAGAAAACAGCAATTGTCTGGTTTTGTTTGAAGTTGAATAGTAAAACACCTGTAAAAAAATTCAACATATCAATTAAAACGAAGGAAAACGAAGTTTCTTTTGGAAACCAAAATTTTTGGACAAAAATTCAAGATTAAAAATTAAAATAAATCTGAAGCTAAAGCGCGGGGTATATTCACTTCGAGAACTATTTCAGAAAAGAAAGTAAGAAACTTTTAATGTCTCTAAAGTTAGTCACCAAATTAATACATGACTCATTGAAATTGAGTCAATACATTTAACTTCGCCAATACTCTAAGGGGATGGACACTAACTTAAGATATTGCTTTAATGAAGTCTCAATAGTGTTTTAATGCTTTCCTAAGCAGGAATTTTGCATTTATTTATTGCATACTATTAGTATTTACAATACTTCAGTAAACGTACGAATTGAGAAAAGTTTAAAACAATCAAAAATTTTAGGCGTAATGAATATTTACTTGATTATGTAAGAAATACGGTAAATCAGCCTTGTAAAGAGGCTAATAAATATTTAGTATGCATCAAGTTTAGAAAATAACAATTTGAGTAGCGTGTAGTGGGGTTAATGACAAAGTTTTCAAACTATTCCCCTTTTCCCATTTTTGATACCACTAATTCTGGGATTTTTACCAACTCGTAGACTTTTCTCAAATCGATTTTAACATTTTGATTAGCTATAATTAAAAAATGAAAGAAACTCAGTTAAAATGTGGCATCACTATCACACTTGAGTCTGGAAAATTCGCCACAGGGAACGAATCCACAACCTTCGATTTGGATTAAATCAAGTGTTCCTTAGAACAACCAACACAAGTGAAACAAAAGTAATTCGACCAAAAACAGAATAATAGCGCCGGAGAATTTTCCTAGCCTTGAGCCGTGTGTGTCACCGCTAACGATGTCTGCAACCTTGGAGGAGGGGCCAGAGCTCCTCAAGGCAGATGCCCTACACAGTCTCCTGCTACCTTCCCACAGCAGTGGTACCCATTTACCGACCAGTTAAGGATGGATAGCTGGGTTGGCTGGAGCCTACGGCAAACCGATATGTGCTTAGTCCCTTGCTCAAGGAGATTTGAGACACCTTCGTAGAGTCAGGAATTCGAACACTAGTCATCGGATTGGGTGTAAGCGTAGGCACGCTCAATGCTATTTTTCTCTGTATACGATTACGAAAGTGACGAAGGAAAATTTTCAGGTTTCGCGGAGGCTGGCACATCCTATCATTTCTGAAAAGTTCACTAATTAGATTGACGTTTTAGTAAGTAATCGACAATCGCAAATTGATATCTACTCGTGGATTTAATTAATTCCCAATTGGTTATGAAGTAAAACAGTACGCAATGTTTGAGTTTGCTTGGCTCAAAATAATAGATACTAAATACGAATTCTGCGTTTTGAAATTAATTATTGCAAAATGTTTCGACATTTGAGGAAGCAATTTTAGACGAATTCCTTTGAGAGTAGTGACAGATATTATTTTCAACAAAATATCAAATTTAGTCTAGACAGCTTCGGAGGCTTCGTGCCTACAAAGTAAAGTTCCGAAGCCTATATTCGCCATAGCTCCCATAATTTGAAATTTAAATTGACTAATGCATGTTTACCTTATTTTGTTAGTAATAATTTACGGCTAATGTATTCGAAATATTTGTAACATACCATGAAAAAATAACGTTGAAATAAATTGGAATATTAATAATGCAAAATGTTAGTTTAGGCTAATAAACTTAATCTTCCCCTACAGCTTGAAGGGTTCCAGTTAATTTTGTCTGATTACCTTAAAATTTGCTGACCCTCAGTCTTAAAGATTAAGCAGATTAAGCTAAAACTAATCTTTCACATCATGTCGTGGGATAAAAAGATGTGTTAGAAAGATTAAATCTTGAAAATATAATAATCCGAACCCTATCATAGTGTGTACATAAACATAAGGTAAAGAAAAACTTGCATTTTAATACCATTCTATTAAGTTTACTGGTATTACTATGAATCAATAAATAATACTATTACTAATTACTATTACGTCAGTAATCAGAAAGCACTCGGTCTAAACATCAAAGTTTTTTAATGTAGCATACAAGATTTCGTTATTCATTATTTTTGTTTTAAACTAGTTCAACCGATAGGAAGAGGATTGCGCACAAAACAATGACATCAATATTTGTTAATCGAGAGTCACCATCTTATTTGAGACATTTATTGAATGCCAAAGTCTTGTATACCATTGCAAACTTGAAAGTGATTATCTTCAACTCCGGTAGAAACTGGTTATGAAATTCATGGAAATTCAGCTTGACTGCAAAAATTTAATTAACAGTTTCACAATTGGAAAAGTGCTGTAGCTTGCGCAGAAATTCGAAAAACTAATGAAGTAGGAATTGGGAATGATATAGCTGACAACCTTTCGTTCCAGCATAACGAGTCTAAATTAAAACAGCGTACTGTTTGCCGATTCTATTTGAACATACAAATGTGGCTTATTCCAGTGACAGAGAGCTAAACGGTTGTCATACTCTTATGTATTATGTACTCTTGATTCAGCCTAAAACTTTCGGTACCGCACAAGCCAAGTCAGCTCAAGGTAGCTCAGAAAATTTCCGGGGACTTATCCCCGCGGTACTCCTGGGGAGCACCTAATGAGCACCGGAGGTGCGCTCCGCAACTCTTTACTCATCTATCAGGAGAAAGCCTGGCTTCTTCCCTCTAAGTCTATGCTAAGATTCATGCTAAATTTGACTACGATAGCGGGACAGCCAATCAGAAATCTACAGTAGTCCCCTGGCGGTGAAGTCGAGTGTCGGGATATCGTATGAGTGTCGAAAGCTTAGAGCCTGCGAAGTTAGTTTGTATTAGTGCTGTCGTTTGGTGTGCTACTAGAAAACCCAGGATCAAGAATATAATTTCCATGGCAAACTTTGAAGGATTATTTCCACTCTAATAGATAACTAAAAATCATGTCTTCAAAGAGTGGATTACAACCCTGAACTGAAAAATTCTTTTAAAATGAATATTACAAATATGGATGTGAATGAATTTTAAAATTTTTATAAATACTGCAAACTGGTTAGAAATGATTTCGGGCTGAAGGTGAAGAGGTAACAAGATCCAATTCTAATGGAACTGCTTCTCCCAAATTTTTAAAGGTTTCTTATATACACTGGAGAAATGTAAAAAAAGTGAAAAAAGGGTCTAACGTTAAGTCACACTTTTATAAATCCACATCCAGAAAATAAGGTAAACGCAGGTTAGCAGGCGGATCCATAAAGGATAGAAGCATTAATCATAAAGAAATAATGAAAAATGCCTGCCTGCAGTCACTATGGCAAAGCCTTAGTCCGAAACAGGAAAGAGCCAATACTTTTATAAATCCAGGAATTACAACTATATCAGGAAGTAAGCCCCGCAAGGATTGTGGTAAAATGTTCCTTGATGTCAGTTTCTACGTCACTCTGCCCCTTGTTTTCTTAGATGTTCGTGCTCTGTGTAGGTGTGCAGGTGTGAAAAACAATCAAGTCACTTCCACACCTATATTAACGCATGAGGTAGTGTTAATCTGTTTTCTGAATGGTTTTTTCTGTTTTCAGAAGCAAAAGAAGCACTTTCGTCACAGCTATCAGTCTTGTAACTGCACGATATCGGGGCAAATTTTTATGGAGCAATAAATTAAATAAGAAAAAACGCCAACCTTGTTTCAATTAATTACTACTTTCCTGTAATAATGATTTTATAGAGATTTCCTGCATGCAGCGAGTTTTGTTTAAAAATTTGAGCAACTTCGAAAGCTTGAAGCTAACCTCTCCGTTCTCCTGTAGTATATGTGGCTGAGTGGTAAGGTTTCCGACTCCAGCACTGAAACCTGGTGGTTCAATCCCTGCTCTAGATACTTTTCTTCAAGTGTCAGGGAAGCAGGCATAGGAAAGATTGATAAGTCTGCTGTGGGAGTTCTGCAGATGGCCAGGTGGTGTAGTGGTGAGCACGTTTCACTGCAGAGCGAAAGGGCAGTGGTTTTATTTCCGGCCGGGTCAATTCTTTACTTTCCAGTCTAAGTGAAAAACTTTTCCCTCTTTCTCTACTAGATCCTGGTTTCGTGGGTACAAGGGTGCCAGACGCCTTCCGGCTTAGAGCTTGCCCTCGGTTTCTTCTTGGTCCGCCAGCCCTTGGTAGAAGCGCTACAACATCTGTCTTTCTTTACTTGAATTTACACTCTACTACGTTCGTTTACACAGTCGAAAAGTTTAACCAATTAAGATTCAGCTGAGATAATTAGGTATCCTAGCCATTTGGCTCGAGGCCCTGGCATTATGCCAAAGTTAGGCTCCTTTAAATCTGGTACGGAAAAGCCAAAGGGCAGAAGCTGTGGAAAACTAGCCCGATCCGGTAAATTTCTAAATAGGTAAAACGAATTTTGAATCGAAATGATTCCTCAAGGGAATGGAAGTCATGCCTAACAGGAGTTGGACTGAATCAACTGGCTTGCATTTACTTTCACTGTTTTCAATCTGTTTTCTACCTATTTATTAGTAAATTTATTAGCAGTAATTTACTCTCCAACTGTCGAAAAATTTGAGAAAACAAACTTTCATTGTATTTATTTATTAAGTTACAGGGAACCGTTAAAATACAGGTTTACAGGGAAGGGGTGTATAGTAGAGATTTGTGCATCGTCGATATATGTACAAAGAATCTAGAAATTCCTTCCATAATCAATTTCTCTGTGAGGTCTGAAAATACCAGAAAGCTACAAAGTTCCAGGAGTTACATAAGTCTCCAACAGTCAAGCTGGCGCTTTCAATAATAGTCCCCATTTTGCAAAAATTGTATTGTATTGTATTGCCACATTTTTTGAAGGTTTAAAATTTGCAATAATAAATAAAACAATAGTTGTTTTAGCTTACAAACGTACGTATTTAGAGTTATTTCCCTAGGTCTACCCAAAAACTTTTAAAATAAGCACCATCCACCACCACTAATTCTAAGATTTGAGTTGAACACAGTGTCACGTGACACATGATGTGTCACACCCTACACCGTAACAAACAATAACAAATCGTAGAGGAAAAATATGTTGTGCACTTCAAAACTTAGAGCAAAGGTAGCAAGATTGCAGGGATAGAGGAAAATAGATTTTTTTCTCTTGCTACTTCTGCTACTCTGTATGCCTAGGTTTAGGCTAAGACTAAGCTCTGGCAAAAACCTAATGAAGCCTAACCAGACCTGTTCAGCTCATACCTACCCCTATTGCCTTTGCAAGTAATTTTCCCCCTGGCTCGTCGGAAAAACAGGTTGCTCACCCGGGCTCAAAAAATTAATTTAGAAATTTGCCCTACCTGCTGAGGTGCGTGCTGTCTCAGCCCATTTCCATTTTGCAGCACCAATGGACCAAATTTTTCACAGCACAGTCCCAAGGACAGCTTGCTACATAAAAATGCCGTCGGGAACAGAAGATAGTCAACAATTTTCTACAAAACCTTCAAAATTATTATGCACTAATTTCCAGTTTCTACTAGAACTGCTCATGTTCCTTGTTGAAAGCCGAATAAAGACAACAAACTTACTAAAAATGCTGAAAATATAAAAATGATAAAATAGCAAAAAATATGAAGAAATGAAAATAATAATAATAATAATAATAATAATAATAATAATAATAATAATAATAATAATAATATTTAAAGTTGTTTTAATCCGTTATGAAAGAAACGGCAGCAAAAAAGTTTTACTCCGCTAACTTTTAATTTGTTTAATCCGTATACATAGCTGAACGAGTATTAAAAACTAGTTAAAATTCAGAAGGCGATTAAGAGGATTTAAGGGGGTCCATTTTAGGGTCATTTTTTTGACTTTCTCCGATCTCGCTGATTTTCACATATTTTATTATCCAAATGGTATATTTTGACGAGTTTTTAAAATTAAAGTCGTCTTACGGTTGTCGAGTAATTTCACCTGAAAGTTGAGATTTCATGTGTTAAACATAGGAATTTCAAAAAATTGTCATTTTTGCGCCAAAACAAACGTTAATGAATCTGGACAAATTATACGTTAGAATAACGCTAAAAAGTTGAACTGCGGTACCCTGGAATTAGAATTTTAAATTAGGCCTTTAAAATTTTTTAATTAATCTTTGAAGGATTAAAATTTAACACGACTTGAGCACGAAGTCAAATTTTAATCCTTTAAAAACAAATTAAAACATAAAGTCCTAAATTAAAATTCTAATTCCAGGGTACCGCAGTTCAACATTTTTGGCGTTATTTTAATGTATAATTTGTCCAGATTCATCAACGTTTGTCGGGAGATTTTTTGGTGCACGCGAAAAATGACAACTTTTTGAAATTCCTATGTTTAACACACGAAATCTCAAGTTTGAGGTGAAATTACTCGACAACCGTAAGACCTACAACTTTAATTTTAAAAACTCGTTAAAATATACCATTTGGATAATAAAATATGTGAAAATGAGCGAGATCGGAGAAACTCAAAAAAGATGACCCAAAAATGGACCCCCCCCCCGTGAGTTAATCTGAGTAAAAGCTTCGGCTAAATCAACTTGTTGATTTTCTAATCCGAAGTGGGATAAGAGAAACGGCATTAGTTAATAGACTGTATTGCAATTTTTGATGCATTGAAGGAATACGATTATAACTAATTAAATTAAAACTAATATACGTTGATTAATTATTAAATCAAATACAATTAAAAATGAGATCAGTTTAATTCGCAGAGCTAACATTTAATCCGTTTACTTCGAGGTTCCGTTTCTTTGACATTGATTAATTTATTTAATCTGCTCAATCCTTTTTTAAAGAAAAAGGGCCTAAACAAATTAAATTAAACTATAAATTAAAATTAAAATAAAAAATTAAATAAACGAAAACTAAATAAACAAATTAAACCTTAAATTGAACTATAAATTAAATTAAACTAAATGCTAAAAATTAATAAAATAATTAGCAGATAACAAGCGTCACACTCTCAGTTATTCCGACGACAGCTAAAATCAAACTACACGCTAGCTCGACAAAAAAGCCCACAATTAGCTGAGCAGTATCAAATTCTGATACAGGTGAGCATCTGACAAGAGGTTTGTCCTTTTTATCCGAACTGAGAAAAAACCTTTAAAATAATCACGAATATCAGAAACTCAGAAAAGATATTTCCCTGGAAAGGCCAATTTATGTTATGAAAATGAACATTGAACTAATTCAGGTTAAGTATACTCGTAATGCTACGTAAGTATTACTTCCTCAATGTAGACTACCTTACCCCAAAAGAATTAATAAGTTGCGCCCGCAAATTTAGCACAAACTCAGCTACTAAGAAAGTATATATTGCTCAGAAAAGAACTAGCAACAAAAATAAATACTGAATTTAATATTAATAACTATAACTCCGCAGTTGAAGTGAGACGAAAACAAGCCTTTGGCACCTGCAACTTGTCTGGACCGATTTGATCTTATAGATCCATTTTCGTAGCTTCGGAACGTGGGTGTGCACTATGGCCTTAAGGTGGTGATTCCTTTTAGAGACATCAACTTGGAACCCTTATTACTCAACCATTACTTGGAGTTAAGACGCCATTTTTATATCAAAATGCAGCTTAACATTTGCTCTTTCTAATGAATACAATGAAACTAACTTTAGTTTTGGAAATAAATTATTTTACTGCATTTTCGAAGTAATTTAATTTTGTAGATTTTTCGCAGACTAAAGTAAATTTTTTCGTGAGGCATCGGCACTTCATTCAATTCCACTATCAAATAGCTGGGGACCCTTTTTTAGTTATTATGAAAGCGCTCTTCGTTATAAAGAAATTAGCTAAAATGTATGCGCAACCTAGATTTTGCCTACTTTTCCCAACTTTGGCAAGCCACCACTTTAGCTAGAAAGCAGCAATCGGGCAACTAAAAAAGTGTCCCTGGGTATTTTAGTGTAAAACACGTCCAGTAAGTGGTAACCATCTAGCTTGCATAGTAAATGCTCCACAATCGCCGGAAAAAATTTGGTCAGGTTTGTTGCAAAAACTACATTTTCTATGATAGCAGCGTACGTGGTAGCAGTCAGAAGATAATAATGTCACAAATAATCGGCCTCGTCGAAACCTTCAAATTGACATCCTTAGTTTAATTTTACGGCTTACGTTGCTCAAGAAATGGCGGATTATTTGATTTCTGCAAAAATGACAAGTTTTTAACGCCAAAATAAGAAAATCAGCTATATCTCACAATAGAGAAAAGCTAGAAGGGAGCTTTAAAAAGCAAAAATGTAGAGCTTAACAGGATCTTTCGAATGAGTATAATCATAGCTGTACAGCAACTGCCTAACTGTCAAAAATTGACAAAAACTACCCTGAACGGAGGCGTCCAATTTTTGAAGCGGGATTGCGCGTATGGTGTTAGAATGCTAAAAGAACTTATTTTGGAAAGTTTCATCAAATTTCATCTTGATTTGAACCGTCAATCAACAATATGTGCCCAAAACGAATCACCACCTTAACGGAAGAGCCATTTTTTAGTTTGTGTGGTTAGAAGTCTAAAGCAAGAGGCTCCAGTCTTATGCTACAGTTACGAACAGTAAAGAAGAAATTACTACATAAACTGGCAAGGTTATAGTATAGTTAGCTGATAATCAGGTTCTGGTTTTTCAAGTGTAGCCAGTTGTCAAGCGCCACAGACTGACTACAAAAGCATGACTACCAGAGAGCACCTGATTTCATGAATCACTTTGAGCCAATCAAGAGTACATAATAACTAAGAGTGTGACAGACAAGCAGCCTGGCTAATTCAGCACTGTTCAGCCACTTTATGGAGTGGAACAAATGGGCAGTCGAACCTCTCTAAGTGGATACTTTAGGATTAGAGACATGAAATGAACAATGGATTAGTTTGTCTGTGACTGTGGTAGGGCACCAAGAGCTTAATAGACAGAGTGAGACACATTCAGCAGTTACTTGCAAATCTGGCTTTCGAGAAGCCAAATGGTTTGTGGTTCTGAACCGCCTAACGATAGCAAATGATAGGAAAGTGTTACATAGCCTGGGATATGCCCTGAAGGCACGTTAAGACAGAAATCTTCAGCCTTCTCTGTCCAATATCTGGGGTGGGGGGGACGTCAACTTGATGTTGCTAAGGTGAATTTACATCAAGAGTGCATAATAGAAATTTATTATGTCAATTATGTACTCTTGTTAACATGTAGAAAGGGCAGGGTTACTTTTGCTATCATTGGTGCATTTTAGTTCCTTTGAACCAATGAAGCTGCAGAGTTAACTGCGACGTTGTGATTTCATTTTGGCGATGAGACGCAGTTTTGTGATGAATGGAATAAGTTATTTCTTTCATTTTCTACAGCACCTCATATAAGAATTTTCAAAAACAGAAAACTGATATATCTACCACAAATGGTCCATTAAAAAAGCTGTTCACCTTAAGTCTACCAATAAAAAATTTATGTAACAACTGAATTGTTAATGTTACCACCGTTAGTAAAGTGTTCAATCAAATAGCCCAGAGAAAACCCAAACCACCTCTACAGCTCTTTTCACAATACTGGTTATAACTGGTGCTTAATTATCTCAGGTTTTGTGTAGCCTGAAAAACACCTTCATAGGTACCTGAGTTTTTTAAGTGGGGCAATTAGGAATCCATGAGCCAGCTATAGGATGCAAAACCTCGGGATAGATTTAAGCTTTCACCAAAAGTTCTAGATATTACCCTACACCGTGTAATCGTGATGCATAATTAGGATTTTGATGAGAATATATTGCTTCCGCCTTCCCCCCGCCCGCAGTAATTCCAAAATTATCTGAAGACAAATTATCCCTAACAAATCGAATTCGACTTTTTTGGATGACATTCAACCTGCTTGATTAGGATTAAAATTAAGATTAAGATTATGCTTAGAGTGCTGGATTTATGGATTAGATTGGTTGAACAAATCAGTAATAATTACTTACTAGATAATGTCTGATTAATAATACTTTGGAAATTCTGATGCTGAAAAAGCTTTGAAAAATAATCTTTATATTTAATCTGAAATCCGAAGTCTCACACCAGTACCGTTATAAAATTGCATACACAGATATTCAGATATTCATAGATTCTAGATTCTAGATATTCACAGAAATTATTTTTCGGGAAAACACCAAGAAAATTGAATTTGGTGCGACAAAATATTAGACCTTCCTTAAAGTCGGTTGGACTTATAAGTCATATGACTTATATAATTCAATTTTAATGTTAATTTAAATTCAATCTTTTTAATTGTGTTATTGAAAAATCGCTCAGCATCGAAATTGGTAGCCAATTTTTATCCTGGACACTTTTCTCGAACAGTATTGAAAAGCAGAATTCCAAGAAATAATATTTTACGTGGAGACAGAATTATTTTGTGTCAAAATAATTTCATGAAATAGTTTGTATTTTTAATCATATAAAAACGAAAGTTACACGCACTGTTGGAATTAAATCTTATCTTTGCTCAAAATCGTCTCCTCATATATCATTCCAAAATCATTAACTATATTCAAAATAATTAACTACGAATCAAGCATTCGCAATTATCACAGCAAAAAAGCTGCTAGTTTATGTTAATAATTCCAATTATATTTCAGCTGTCCTTAGCAACAAAACTAGAAGAATTTTTGTTGAGTTTGGCACTCACTGCGAACAATTTGCGCAATTCAAGAATACAGAAAAGGAAATTGGGAAGAAATTACCGAAATTAGACAGTCTCAAAAGTCCTAAAAATAATTCTTTCCAAACAAATTGTCAAAAAATCATTCCATCATGAGGTAACTTAAGCACTACTGAAGGCGTCTTCAGTTAAAAGAACCGCAGAATATGTAGTATATTAAAGCAGAAACTCAGGTTTATAACATCTATTTAAAACAAAGAGAAATAAAATTTGCCCAAACAAATTGTGGATGGGCTTGGTTTAGGCTTTGCCTAAACCCGATTGGCTATTGCCTAGAACCCGGACAGCGAAATCCAACATACAAGAAGGCCCCAAAATGAGCATTATCCCTCCGTAGACCTCAGAAACTGAACATTGTATGACATCTCGGTTCCCATTTCTTACTAATTGCCAACCATGTACTCCTCTAGCTACACCTTGTTAGTCAGCACTCAAAATCTTCCTCATGCCGAAAGATGGAGTGACTCAATAAATCCTCCAAGACCATCTGAATCACACTTTTGAATTCATGTTAATCCTGAATAGGTGAAAGCCAATCGTCTGCTAACAGACCACAGTGTAAAGAGATTAATGTGGGTACAGTAGCGATCCCAGAAAACCATGAGATATGTCTTTGGCTTTGAACCCTGGTACATAGTAAGGAAATCTTAAAAACGATTTGCTAGCAAGTAACAAGATTATAAATTACTAAGTTCTATTGCTATAACAATATTCGTTTTCCAAAAGCTACAGGCTAAAATTGCAGCCTATGTATTCTCTGTTGCAGTATTGACGTAAATGTTGCATTACTACATAAAAACTAGAGTTGAACTAAATTAAAACTTACTACTTAAAACTAAATCTATACAGTTTCCCACTAAAGGATCGATTTCGATATTCAAGGCTCGTTGGTCTAGGGGTATGATTCTCGCTTCGGGTGCGAGAGGTCCCGGGTTCGAATCCCGGACGAGCCCAAGAGCTTTTGCCAATATTTTCTACGACATAATTCACAGATCATCGCCATAAAGAGTGTCACAGGTTGGAGCAAACGTACGTAAAACGGTGCGGCAATCGTGACAATTCGTGCAGACCTCACTCAAAACCTCAATAGGTTAACTGAAAAGCCAGTTGCAAGGCACCCCTTGAACTTTTAACCAAAGAAAACGCAGACAACATAGAGTCAGCACTGAAACTTAAGCCAAACTTAATCAAGTAGCTCAGCTTTAGTCATAACCTTTAGGCTGTAGGCAGCCGCAGGGTTGCAAAAGCTCTGAACAAAGACGCACTCTAGGAATACTTTAATTAAAAGGTTTAATTCCGATGGAAAAGGTTAGCGCCAAGTCAAACCAGTACAAAGAAAAATTCAAAATATCAATGAAAAGTCTGTCAAAGTTCGTACTTGTCTCAGTTTCAATAATGCCGGCTAAGTATAGCAAAAATTTACTTTCAAAGGTCATAATTAGAATCACTTTATGCCTGCCCATCCGTTCGCTAAGTTTAACTCAGTGATTGCAACAGTTCTGTCACGGAGGAAGGCATGACTCAATAGCAGTTAAGCAAAACAAAAACTCCAAGTGGGTGTGGTTTTTGACGCCCCCTTAAATTTAGTCGGAGTTCTGCAATCCACACCTCAAATTAACCTCGTCACATTCCATCTTATATGGGTACAGGGTCAAAACTGAGGTCCCCCCGGTTGTTCAAGTTTGACAGAGGAGAAAAACATTGGTGTAATTTTGTGATTGCGTCCTAGCTATTATGCTTAACACACGCATGTTCAGAGTATACTAAGGCAGTGAGCGACTGCCCCTTTAGACCCCGTACTCATATACAGTGTGGGGGAGGTGGTCAGACCATGCGTGCAGAGCATTAGGCTTAGCCTCAGTGACTGCAGGCAGGCGTTTTTCATTATTTCTTTAGAATCAAAAAGCGGTGAAACAAAAGTCAAGACAGGCTTCAAACAAGATTTCAGGAAAAAACAAAAAAGACTTCGTTTCTCGGAAAAATACGAAGACTTTAACATGCCCGTAGTTTGCTTACGCCTCTATACCAAAAGCCTGGTACTACTGGAAAAATTTTGTGAGACAACAAATTTTTCATGTTTCAGCCAGCTAGTTTTCAAGGCGTTTTTAGCCAGCTATCTTGTGCCAGTTTGGGTAATTCTTGTCATGCCAGGTAACCAGGCAGAATCAATGACTCAAATTTTCAGACCAGACAAAATTGCGGGGCATGTCTGTAAAATATTACCTGGTACCTGGGAGTGTTACCTAAAATCATACCATAAAAGAAAGACAAAATGTCTATTTTTTTCTTCTTCTAAGTTCTTCTAAATTTTTTCGATGGAAACACTAAATTCGCGATTCTTCACCGGTAAATTTCACTTCACTATCACTCTCATGTCACCGATAAATGCACTTAAAGTGCCACACAAATGTAAGAAATTGTAAGAAATAAAATTGTCACTTCACAACCTGAAAGTGGAAACATTCGGGCCTTATTGCAACTGTGCGTTTGGATACGAGCTCCTTCTAGCTTGATGCGGCCGTGGCTTCGGTAGCTTTGGTTAATCGTTGTCCGGCAATTGTGAATTCGAATTCTGCCTGAATTTTTCGAGTCCCAGATACTGGAGCCTCAATTAATTAGGTTTTTAATTATCTGGAATTAATGAAACCCAGGATCTCTGCTAACCGCTCTGCCAACTGAGCTACTGTAACATACAGCGCATAAACGTTGTCAGAGTAATCTACGAAACCGGTTACCTGAAGTGAAATAAGATAAGTCTATGTTAGGTAGGAGCTCTTAGGAATCTTGATAGGAATCAAAAGTTAGCACCCTTTAATCATGAAAATTACATTAACAGCACTGGGGTAGAACATTTGGCATAAGTGGTCTCGGCTAAAATTTCTTCTAGGAGCTATAACCTTGACTAATATTCTGGAAGTTGCTTTGGTCGAGCGGAAACCTGCAAGTGTTTAAGGAGTGATGAGGTATTACTTAATTTGAGGGACGGAGATCTGGAAGGTCTTAAAGGAGTTTGGTTCACTTAAAAGTTGAGGAAAGAATGTCTAAATAATTTAAATTATCGACATTTGACTGACGAAGGCCGTAAGACAAGCCTACAGAAGTTGAACTAGGGAGGGGGGGGGGAGAAAAGTAAGCTCATTAGAAGTTTCAACTTTAAGGTAAAGGCTCAGCTATGCCTACGCTAAAGGCTATCCCTCCACTTAATTCCACCTATCCTATACATACCCTAACTGCGTGGCTTCTTTCAAAGAATCCATATTGCTGGTGAAAATTCAAAACTTCAACATACATTTCTAATTGAAAGCAACTTTTCAAGGTTACCGGTATGACATAATCTTTACAGAGCCACTCCAGGTTGAAGGAAAAAAGTATTAGCAATGACTTAATCAGTATATGTTAAAATAAAATATATCAAGACCGACTAAGCAAATCAATAATACAAATATTTGCATGGTCTGTGACCAATTACGAACAGCGCAGACAAAGTACCGTTTCGCGCGCGAGTTAAAAGAGTAGAGTTAAACATTTTTAACCTATGGGAACTATGGCAACGCCTTTTCATAGACTAAGGATTCATTTTTGGTTCCTACATTGCAGCGAAACTTTAAATATTGTGAAGTCAGTACCGTCGAGTTGGTTGTCCTTACAGAACCCAGGGACCCACAGATCCTGTCTAACAAGGGACCCAAGACCTAAAGTGACCAGGGGCCAGTTTCATAAAACTTTATCGAGTCGTCGACTTGTCAAACTTGACTCGAGAACTTTTCAATGTAAAAATTTTACTCGACAAATTTTTATAAAATTTGTCAAATATTTCTACCGTGGAACTATAGTTTATATTGTCCGACTAACTACACCGACCAGAACTTAACCTTCAGTGAATGCTGTTTAGTTTTTAATTCCAAAGAAATAATGTAATGTAATGTAATGTAATGTAATGTAAGTAAATGGCTACTCGACGACTCGCGGGCCCGACAACTTTTATGAAACTGGTCAGTGGTGACCCGGTTCCATCAATGCTGAGGCAGGCGTGATCATGCTAAGGTTGATTATCATAAACAGTAAAGATTATTTCAAACATTAGGATTACTTTTTGACAACTTTTGTGTTTACTGACTAACTGCTTAATAATTTCAGGAGCCAAATGGCTAACATAAAATCGATGACACTTGAATGAACAGCAAGCTCTTTCAAAGGCTTCAGCATAGCTCCCAAAACTTGGAGCCAAGCAAAGCTATGCGTGTGTTCTGCAGCTCGAAACCGACACTGCTTGTGTTTTCGAGCTTAAGCACATAAACATAGAGCGAGTGTGCGTACTCCAGTTTCGACTGGAAACCAATTTAATAGGGAGGTCACTGGGATCCAATTTGCGGGAGCGCTAGCGTCGATGTGTCACTCTTACATTACATACAGTTTGACGCTGTCATACTCTTACGTATTATGTACTCTTGGTGATATTAGTTGGCCGACCTGTGAACCCGAGCAAAATAACACCTAAGCTCAATTCGAACCTTTAGTCTAAGGAAACAAGCAAGCTTAAGCCCAGAATAGCTAGATCTTAATTCTAATCAGGAGCTACGAAAATTGGAACTACCTGCGCAAATTCTCACCCAAGCAGCCTCACACAGGACAATATCTGGAGCACGCAAAAGTTTATCCTCTTTGTACTTTCAATATTCAGAAACTTAATAAAAATTCTTTCATTTAATTGCTTCTGTAACTAAGCCTGGTTCATGCGCCTCTCTAAAACACGAGTCCTGTTGTCAGGGTAACCCTATCAAAATTTATTCAATCTTGTAGCTGGCAAAGTTTTTCACTCGGCTTCGGCATTACATGAAATTTATTAGACACTAACTAATTTTAGGGAAAATTAATTTTGAAAACGAGGTGCGCATAGACTGAATACAGACGAGATACTATAGCAAGTGTCCACTTAGGCGGGTATTTGCGAAAAAGTAGAAAAAATTAAAAATTCGGAAGATTTCTGGCATTTCCTGCAGTACAATGCTTGAAGCAATCTGCTGTCTGATACTGTTTTTGACAGCACCAAAGGTGTAAAAAAACAATCGTCATATTATGATACTGCTGAAACGCTGATCAGAAAAATGATCACCTTATTTGGTTTTTTCCTGCTGCGTCACGACGCAGCAGGTCTACTATAATCGGTTTTGAGAGTATGTTTTGCACACACTTACACAATTAACATGATACAGCAGAGTATAAACTGTGTACTAATAATGCTTCTACTGAGTAAGCAAGCATTCCGATTTCGAACTTAGAATAAACGTTCGCATAAACAGTTCTGCGTTTATTTCGCTTAATCTTAGTCTTTGGCATTGCTGTCAATGTTGCTATGCAACTAACAACAAAGATTTCCAATTAAGAAATTGACGTGTGACTGCCGTTACATGATGGACAAAACTTGGCAGCTGCAGTCGCGAAAAATTTGGGACTTGCAATCCGTTCATGTCCTCTAAATAGCCTGATTGACGACGTTCGGTTCTAACAACGGTCATTAAAATCTAACTTTGATAAATCTAACCAAAACTTTGAATACATGGACTGTAATTAAAATTCAATTCAATACAGATTCAATTCAAATCAAAAATTATTAGACTCTTATTCCTGGTAATGGTGGTTTCTGGAGCAGTTCTCGTGTACATAATGGAACAGAGCTCAGGCTGAATTTTAGAAGTGAACTGAAGTAATATAGTTGAGTTGTGGTGGAGGAGTTTAACTGAAATTCTGCAATGAAATTCCTCTGATTAAGGGGGGGGTCGCTTTTTGGCCGATTTTTCGACCATCTCCGATTTTGCTCATTTTCACATATTTTGTAGTCCCCATGGGTGCCCAAAACAAGACAGGTGCGTTTTGCGTAATATTGCTTCTATCGTGCTGTAGAGCCCTTCAAAGGTGACCTCGACATGTGTTAAACATAGGAAAATGAAAAAGTTAGGTTAAAAAGTTTGTGGCAGAAAAATTTTTCGCTATACACAAGATACAGCGCTGCAACCTTGTTGTACATGTTAAGGACATATCAGAGAGTGCAAATAACCCTTCTGAAACAATTTTGTTGAGTGTCGGGTTTTTGGCGATTTTTCAAAGTCAAAATTTCGGAAAATTGGTGCTTTTTGTGCCACGAAAAATAGGACCAGCAAAACATTTTCGCCTCTCCTGCACGATTGGCAAAAGCTACAGAAATCGCTTATAGATAGTTGCACTCTACGCATACACAGAATTCTTATGACAGTAGTTGCAAATTTCTACCGTTTGTAGTGCTCTCAAAAAACTTGCCACAAAATGTGCTAATTTTGCCAAAAATCATCATTTTGCACAATTTTCACGTTTTTTTAATAATTTCTCCCTCGTTACCCACTCGAAAGTCACCAAAATTGGCACATAAAACTCTCAATGCCTGCCTGACATTATGGTAAAGGCAAATGCTTCAAGGTAGAACTTTTGTGTCGTGTCGGCTACTTTGATCGCTTAAAGGTCACAAAAGTCAATTTTTGAAAATTCCAAAATATAGACAAATTGGGTATCATTCGATAGCTACTGATGAGCTGAACAACTGTTCTAATAGAACTATATGTCTGAAATTTAGTATCTGAAAGTTAGAGCAAGTTAAAGTTTCAGGGCACAGTTAGATGAAAAAGGGTCAGTTCACAATTGAAAAATGTACTGTGAACGACTGGCTGGATATCCTGCAGTCATTTTGGTATTAAAGTATTAGCCAACCCGCAGAATTAATTTGCCATATTAGCTGACCCAAATTTCGCTGCCGTTCTGTCTCAGCATGATCTTGGAGGGCAAATCACAGTGATTTTCAAGTTTTCCAACTTTATAGCTGAATATCTCTGCCACCGTTTGATTTCGAACTCTAATGTTTTGTCTTGTTTTTGAGAACATATGTACCTATATTGCGTGTGAAAATGAGCGAAAACGAAAATGAAAATGAAAAATCGATTTTGACCCAAAGCGACCCCCCCTTAAGAACCTAAATTATAGATCATTGTCGCTTAAAGTCCAACTTTAAATAAAAATCTCGAAGTCATTATTAATACATTAAGGGGGGGCTACGAATTTCACTAAAAGTTCGATGTTGGAAAAGCTAGCTAGTCTTTTGCCACATAATAGTATGAAAATTTGGTTAAAAGAGTAAAGATTGCTAAGTTCGTGATGAGTGTGTGATTTTGAAGTTTAAAAATAAATTCAGACAAAACTAATTTTATTTCAAGCACAGCATAATTTAATACAAAAATACAAAATTTGACCTTGTACAATTACAATTTAAGTTAAAGCAAAAATACCATTACTTCCCTATTGACCAACCTCTAACTTAGGTTCCAGATCATCGGCTTCTTCTGCAGTTTTGGAGATGAATTTGGATTCTTCAATCGAAAGTGACCGAAAATGACGAAAATTCCCTCCCTTAAATACTGTCAAAACTAATTTGCATATTACGGAAATGCCGAATTTGTAATTTGCATATTCGTTCCGAAGTTCTTAGACTTTTGTAAACAAGGAAATTTCCACAAAATACCCCCTCTTTTGAAAGCGCGCGCCCTCGCTGCGGTCCACAAAATTAGTAGGATAAAATTATGATTAGCCAACGTAGCCTACGTACTAGTACGGTAAAACGCGTGTGAGAAACCTTCACAAAACCATAAAACTACACTAGAGAACCTCCCTAGGGACTGACACAGGCTAGGTGCCACAACAACACACACGGGCCCACTACCGGTCACCTGCCTGGATAAAGCAAAAATACACACAAGTCACAATACAATATATACACAGGACAGAAAATGACGACCGCAACGAGGAAGCACCCTCACAAAAGAGAGGCTAAAGTTTTGAACAAACAAATAATAATCTTGAACTTCAGAACAATATTCAGGAACTTTCGACGAAGATTCCCACACCTCAGATAGAAGTTTTTTTAACAACAAAATACCCCAAGCTTAGAATCGACAAACCAAAAGAAAAGACTGGTAGCAGAACAGAAACAAAAGGAAAAATAGCAGTACAATGGCCTAGCCAAGGTAGCGAGCACCCACCCCAATGAAACCCCCAAAATCCGAAACCTCCTGCCTGAGCAAAAGAAGAATTTAAAAGTAAAATTTGACCCACGGCTCCCTCCACCCACACATAACCCTAAATCAGACATCAATTCCCCCCCACCACTATTAAAGATATCGGCACACAAAATACACAAATAAGAACAAAACGAAGAACAAATGGGGAGAATGGGAAGGACAGACCTGTGCCGGGGAAAGGCGGTTTGTTACCAGCAAAATGCGCCACCCGACAACACACCCGTTTCCACAAGAACACACGGGTCCACCCCACGTCACCAACCAGAGACCAGCTTCTTGCCAAATAGGCACACAACCCATCCAATATAAGAGTTCCAGGGCGCCACAACTGGCCTCGCCCAAGTACCGGAACAGAAGAAACCGGTCAAATCACACCAGATGAGGTCCCACCTGTGCCCTCGGAGGGCCGCCCGCCAAAGGGCTAGAACCCTCCGGAAGCGTGATAACACCCGGGGACAAGCACCCAACCAATCCAGAGCCCAGACGAGCTCTCCCAAACCAAGAACCAAAACCTCCGGGTTCCGTCGGCCAATCCAAGCATTCCACTCTGGCGCTCACAAGGGGAGGCACAGGCCTGCCGGGACGGGCGGTGAGAGGGGAACTAGAACAAAGAACAAATATGAGTGTACGGACTGACATAATTTTCAAATACAATAAACAAAAGCTCTCTGAATACTACAGACTAATTTCCAAACTCATGAATTTGGGGAGGGAAACAGGCAGAAATCCGAACCCCAGGAATCCTGATCCTGGGTCAAGGATTACTGACAGCTTCCCTATCAAAAGAAAATTAGGTGACTCTTCAAATAATAAAAATTCAAATAATAAATTTAATTTCAAGTCGAATGCAGAAACATTAATTAAAAAAACTTTCCGACCTGATTCCATGGGATCTTGCCGGAACAGGCGGTGACACCCAAGCCACGGTAGAAGCCCCAAAGATGTCTTCGGCCGAACAGAAATCCAAGGACCTTCCGACCATGGCCAGAATCCCACCGACTGATCCAGCAGATCCCATGTTGCCAATAGATTCCTGAAACACTGCTAAAAATAACCGAAAATTAAAGATAGGTAAAGTGCAACGTGCAGAAAATTTTTAAAAGTTCAAAAAATTTAAAGATCAATTTTTAAATTTTGATAGCAAAAGTGAGATGAGGAATTACCCCCTCTTTTGAAGTGGAAAATCATAAAAAAATTTGAATCTGAAGCTTTAGCCTGACTTGACCATGGGTCAACTGGTCAAGCCAGGCACCCAAGGTTAGAGGTTGGTCAAAACCCTTTGAAATTTTAAAACTTCAAAATCGACTCATATGTTCACGGTCGCCAGTTTTATGAAAATTTGGTTAAAAGAGTAAAGATTGCTAAGTTCGTGATGAGTGTGTGATTTTGAAGTTTAAAAATAAATTCAGACAAAACTAATTTTATTTCAAGCACAGCATAATTTAATACAAAAATACAAAGTTTGACCGTGTACAATTACAATTTAAGTTACAGCAAAAATACCATTACTTCCCTATTGACCAACCTCTAACTTAGGTTCCAGATCATCGGTTTCTTCTGCAGTTTTGGAGATGAATTTGGATTCTTCAATCGAAAGTGACCGAAAATGACGAAAATTCCCTCCCTTAAATACTGTCAAAACTAATTTGCATAATACGGAAATGCCGAATTTTTAATTTGCATATTCGTTCCGAAGTTCTTAGACTTTTGTAAACAAGGAAATTTCCACAATAGTATTAGGTTTAGTGTAAAATAGTTTAAACTTTGAAAGAATTCCATGCAGCGTAGCGTCCTGTGGAGCCATCAGAAGTTGGTGTTATCGGTCAAAAGCTCGGCATGACACGTACACAAACTTGGCCTCGCCCTGGTCGCTATGTGGAAGGCACGGTACCAAAATTTTCAGGAATTAGTTCTGACATATAGTGCTTTGATATTGTGTAAAATAATCTCTAGACCATTGCCTACTTTTTTGTGCGATACGATCAAAGTGCGAAAAATTGGGTGTTGTAGGTCTATACGGGTGGAGGTTAACTAACTTCTAATGAGCTGTGGTTTACCAAATGAGCCAAACTTTGCTGCAATTAATACTCCAAGTATCTGTCTTAACTTTGGTATAAATGACGTGATTTCGTTAATCCCTGCGTTCGCAGTGCTGGATTATATTATCGATATTGTCGCTGTTATTTGGTGCCATTTCGAAGATGTGAGCCAATTACTTCAAAGTACAGTGGCAGAATCGGCAGAAACTTTGCACATAACAGGCCAGTGAGTGTACCAAGATGTGCCGAAAGCTATGTCACTAAACTTGGCTCCAATGCTTAGAAATGCTAGATTGATTTCTCAAAGTATGGATGGCGATCGCTTCAAAAAGCTCTAAGACAGTTGTAAGCGCATACTGGACGAAGGAAGCGTCATATCAAAAAACGGATTTGATATTCGGATTCAGCAGGTCAAATAACACCTATAAGCACCTTTTCGGCAAAATCGGAGACAAAAAATTTTTGACCCCATTTTTACTGCGCTTAGCTAGCTTTTCAGGCCTAAAAATAAGGGTTATTTCTTAACAAAAAGTTTGCTAGCACACTAACCAGAAAACTAAAACCCTTGAAACTCATAGACAGTTTTCCCCTATTGGAGCCTAATATTTGGTAAAAAGCTGGGGTAGGCTAGCGGCTGTCAATTTTATTAGATCGAAAACGGCGCACGGTCACATTGCAACTTTTTGCCAAATTTCAAACTTTGAGCTGTTATAGCTGAAGAAGGAAGCAACGCTCGAAAGCCGGAATACTTTTAATATTTAGCACTAGTAACAGTTAACATTTATGGCTGAAGGTTTCAGAATTGGTCAAACCGTTGATCCACCAGAGCTGAAAAAACCTTTTTGAAAAATCCCATTTTTCGAACTAAAATTTGTACTTTGGCGTCCTGCCAAAAACGGTGTATATGGGATATATTGTTGCCGACCCTAAACTTTTTAATTTGATATGTTGGCTAACGTTGGGGGGGAAAAGTAGGTCTCTCTGACGATGTCGTGCCAACCCGTTCGTAGCCCCCCCCCCTTAATTGCCTTAAGTCTTCAAACACAGCGGAGCTGTAAACTCAAGTTCTGATGGGTATTTTTGCATTCGATATCGAGAAACAGCTGCGTGCATAGATACACATGCCAAAATAGTGATTTTGTGCTCGCAGCAGAACTATATTTACGGTAAATATGGTCACAACCAGCTCATTTTGCACAAAGCTCTTGCTGGTTACGTGTGCTATCTGCGGTTTTCTGTGAAATACGATTATGAGTTCATCAAGAAAATGAGGTAAACGCGGGCCAGCAGGCGGATCCACGAGGGATACACGGCATTAATCATACAGAAATAATGAAAAACGCTGTTTGTATCTCTACGGAGATCCGCGGGTCACTGCAGTCCTCTTTCTGTGCATAGCACAGTCAGAGAGGTTTTGATAAAACCTTCTCTGGCTATGTTGCAGCACAGATAGAGCCGAGCTGGCTGTCCTTCTTTGGACAACCAGGCAGGAGCTCCAGAGACTAGTTCTCTCTGGGTAATGCAACGGATCAAGGTGACACACGGTCAACCTTTCCGTTGCTGGCTGTTGTAGCTAGCATAGCTGCCCGCGTGGCTTCATATAACGTCATCACCTTGGACTGGGACACGTTTGCAAGTCACGTAGCTCCCCTAACGTGTATATGTGGGATTGGGTGGGTTCCCCCCCTCGTGACTTTGGGAGCTACGTGATTGGGGGAAATTTCCACTAAGGGGCGCTCGTTGGAGGGTTCAACCCAACACTCGCTTCCCCCTTTCACTTTGTATTGTTCTGCCATTGTGAAAGCTTGCCTTTACTCTGCTATTTCTCCCCCTTTTTACTGTACATATTTTGTGTCTCCTCCTGCTCTCCCCAGAGCATTCGGTACGTTGGTTGGTCGGTCCAACCTATCTGCTGTAACTGTAAGTTAGTGGTTGTTTGTTTGTGTGGGTGTCTGAGGGTTCGACCCAG
>JASAND010028051.1:0-66811 GCA_030248195.1 Trissonchulus latispiculum
AGTGTGTTTCGTTATGGCTACTGTTGGTTTTGTCACTGTGACTTCGGATAATATTCCTGATATGGGTGAGATTATCATGGAAATTACATTGGCTATCCTTTTTCCCTGTGGAAATGTTGCCCAGAGAACCTTTCATCCACGAGCCCCGGTCCCTTTTAATTTCTTGACTCCTCAACAGCAAGCCCATTTCTATCTGGCGAAAGCAAATAATGGGCTCCCGTGGAAATTTCTCTCTTCCATGAAGGCGAAATCGGCGACTATGGACCAAATCTCTGCTTATGATTCGCCAATATTCGGTTGAAGTTGTGTTTACAAAAGGGGACCGGGAATCGTTACAGCAGACCTTCCTGCGGAACTACCTGAACATTGGCCTTTATGACGCCGGTGAGCATTTGCGATTTCCATCCTTTGCCGAATTGGGAGACGTGGAAGGCTTGCCGTGCTGCTCACTCCACAAAGACATTACATCGAGATGTAAACGTTCTTGCTCCCTTCACCGAGCTGCACAGCTGGTAAAGAGATTTTCAAGCTCTGCGGCTAATTCTGCTCTTTGACTCTTCAACGGATTCCGTATGTACAGTATTGCTAACAATTGAACTATATAGCTACGTTGTTTTACTCCAATACAGAATTGTTGGTTGTATAGTTGTGGACTTTGCACAATCATTTTACTGCAATAATTAAACCATCCATCTGTGTTCTCTGTTTTAAGTTGTAAGGCATAGAAACAAGAACAGTAGACTCAGAAATCACCGTTTGAAATCATTGAGCAGGTGTTTTCTCAGCAGGAATCCCGACAGATTTTGTAACGGTCATCAACACTGTATTAGTTTACACTGCTGTAGTGACAAGTTAGATTTTGCGTTAAGTGTATTTTTGAAGTGAGCTGCAACGATGACAATCGAAGCATCCTATATTTGTCAAATTTTTATCGATACAGCACTGTTGTTCAAGCTAAAACTATGGCGTAGATAAATCTTATCTTCATAGATAACCATATTGCAAAGGAATAGATAGAATCTTAATATTTTACACTAAGAGATGTTTGTACATTAGGAAAAGAGCAATTTCATTTTGAGTAAAGCAAATTGGCCGCACAAATTAGGTACAGGTTGGAGCTTAGGTAATACAAGAAAGCTAAGCTCATATTTGAATTCTACATCCCTGAAAACCCTATATACAAACTTTTCCCGTCGAAAAGGGACAACTTTTGATTTTAAGCTAGGGTCAGCCATGGCTCCGGTCATGGGTCACTGGCAGCGTGGAGCTTAGGTTGTAGAGGAGAACTAAGCTCAAATTTAAATTCTACATGCCCAAAAACCCTATAGATAAGCTTTTCCCGTTAAATATGGCGAATTTTCAAATTTAAACTAGGGTCAGCCATGGTTCCGGTCTAGGGTCACGTATAGGACGGAGCCTAAGAAATGGAGGAAAACTGAGTTTATTTTCGAATTCTATATGGTTGAAAACCCCCTAGATTAAGTTATCCCAGCGAAAATTGACAACTTCTAACTCAAAGTCAAATTGACCATGGTTCCGGACAAGTGCCTCCCGGCCTCCGGGCCTCTTTACACCACCACCTCCCCCAGAGCCTCCCGGCATCTTTACACCACCACCTCCCCCAGAGCCTCCCGGCCTCTCACACCTCCCCCAGAGCCTCCCGGCCTCAGGGCCTCCGGGCCTCCCGGCCTCCTCCTCCAGAGCCTCCCGGCCTCCCGGCCTCCTCCTCCTCCCCCAGCGCCACATGCACCACATTCACCACATTCACCACATCCTCCTCCTCCTCCCCCAGTTCCACATTCACCACATTCACCACATCCTCCTCCTCCTCTTCCCCCAAACGATACGTCTGGTGCGGACCTATTACTACTTATACAGTGTTAACAACAGAGTACAGGCCGTGTGTTATTCTATACAGCCTGTCTTCAGCCTGACAACCTGAACTTCAGAACGGGACAGGCGTGCTAAAAATACATGTTCTGTCCTGAGCCTGACAATTAAAGGAGACCACTGAAAATCAGAGTACAGGGCTTGTCTTAATGTACACAGCCTGTCTGCATCCACTTGAGAACGGGACAGACGTGTTAAAAACAGAGTACAGGCCGTGTGTTAATGTATACAGCCTGTCTTCAGCCTGACAACCTGAACTTCAGAACGGGACAAATACATGTCCTAGTAGGCTAGTAGGTATTGATCAAATGTGCAATTAGACCGTGTATCGATCAGTATAAATAAGCCAAGATAGCCTGTAAGATCTGGCAGTTATTTTGAAAATCTGATTTCCTCGAAAATGACCAGACTTTGTCACTAAAAGTCATTTTTGGCTTTATACTGACTTAACTACTGCAGATAGCTCAAAGGTTGTAAAAGCAAACATGTTCATTTTCGTGTCCTCTTTCCAGCCATAACAACCCAATCCGGTCCCATGTCAACCTTCTGGGAGCCTAGACCCAAAAACCAAAACTTTCTTATCTTTTGGCCTAAAAATACGGGACTGGTCCCAGTATGTTAAAGAGCACCAAAATAATACATTTTGAACGCTTCATCTATGTATTTTCACAAAGAATTGGAGCCTGTAGGGTCAAATTTGTAATTGTCACAACAAATATTCGGAGTCACATCCGTAGACAAACTTAGAAATTGACGGAGCTGACACTACTCCCAACCGCAGAACCTCCAACCTATCCTTTCCGCCAAACTGCTAAGAATTTATCATTTGTTCAAAATGCCTTAGGTTGTTGCCTTACTTGTAAGATATTGCCGGAACCTAACTGCATAATCTTTATATCGTTAAACAGCTATAGTCCTACTCAACATAATCATATAAAAATTCCTGTTGTGCGACTTTCCTAACTCGAGTAATTGTATTTAATTTGGCAATAACACCCGCTTTTGAAAAATGTCAGCGTCGTATAATACAATATTATGAACGAAAGAAAGAAGGGTGTCACTACAGCACCTCCAACCCGAAACATTCGGGCCCGGGCCTGAGGTGGGATCGTACCCACAACCTTTGGCTAACAAGGAAACGCTCTACCGATTGAGTCACGCAGGCACAACCAGCCAAGCTTAAGTTTTAATGCGTTCCCAAACTGTAGTGAATAGGCAAATTGAATCCTATGTTTACACTTTTAGAAGCCCCCTCCTCCGAGATTTCGACCTTAATGTTTCGAGCATATACATTGGGAAGCGCTGAGTGTATTACTCGTCCTATTATAATCTCTTGGTATCGCAGACCGTAATTGTGGGATTGTCATCATCCCCTGTAAATGTTTTTGCTAACTAAAAATTCAAGGTAGGGAAAGTTGCAACCGTACTTTGATAATTAAAATTGAAGGATAATTTTATGAAAAACGAAACTACATGGGCGAGCTGTAAGCCACCATACAAGGTCCTGGCACATTTACTGCCAATAAAAAGATCCTTCAAAAGTAAGCCAAGTGATTTACAGAATACAGTAGAAGGTTGAAGTGAAAAGTGAAATAAAATTATAGTAGCAGATTGTCTATTGCAGGATAATTCGATACTGGGAATTAACCTCAGACTCATACGTAAAGTTGACAACATTTTGTTCGATACTGCGATTCAAATTTAGGTACTGAAAAGAGAGAGTAATTCGAAAAATGAACGAAAAAAGCACCCGATATAGATTTTGTGACTTGTATATAATTTTCAGATTTCTAGAAAACATATTTTGCAAATTTTCAGCGAAACCTCGCTTAAATTTAGTTCGGTGGTCATGACCAATTTTTAGCAACTTTTTGGAAACTCTTTTCGAAATTTATTCTCTCCGGAATCTTAGCTGAAATTTGGAAAATCCTTTGCTTAACCCCACCTTCCTGGCGTTATGGCCTTTCCCTAGTATTGTATTTTCAGACACATGTACCGAACTGTCAACATCTGACGTTTCCTCTATTCCCCTTTTCACCCCTGCTAAAGTGGGCAGGCATCTTCTTCAAACATTATTTGAACATTTTAATCTTATCTCCGCTGATTTACGGATTCTACATGTCTTTTTATTCCTGCTGGAGCAGGAATGTATTAAACAACGAGGCCCCATCTTCAACACGAGGCTAGTGTAGGCCTCCTTTTTGGGGAAGTTAATTTATGCAAATTAGGTTTGCAGCTATTTAAGCGACGGAATCTAGAGTCTTCTCGCAGTTGTCTGCAACTGTCAGGAATCAAACGATTGTATATGTTTGGGCGCATTAGTGCAGCTTGGAAGCTCACTTTGGCGCATTAGGGACAAAAAGTCATAGAACTTCAATTCAACTTACTATAAACTAAAGTCAAAAGCTATTTACTTGGACAGTGCAACAGAAATAGAAGCATATCCCGTCTCCTTACGCTTGTATTAGCACATTTATACAAAAATATTCTTATCGTTTTCATGTCGGGAAAAAGACGAGATTTCCTAGTTTTCAGAGTGGCATTAAATATACTTAAAATGAGAAATTAATTTGTTCTCATCTGCCGCTAAAGGTTAAACAGCTGGTGGTCTACTGAACATTTAGTTAGGTAACAAGTACCACAATAGCTTAGTAGGTGCTGTTTAAGTATCAGCAAGCGAATTCTGAATAACTAACAATTTGAATAATCTCACTCGTTGCTTGTGATTACATAAGATAGGATAACATTTCCTACATTTCCTGCTGAATTCGTACAGGTCTACGAAGGAATATTGCCCCTTTTGGGGCCAACTTGTTTAATTGGAAAGCATTGTTTTAATTCAGAAATAAGTGTACATATATAGTCCTGCGTTTTTATACGATCATAATAACGACAAAACCAGTTTGTGTAGATATTCAGTTGTCGACGCGTTGTTAATCGACAAATTTTCCTTGTTTGGTTGTGTTGTGGACTTAAGCTTCCAGCTAATAAGCTTAAGCAAAGCCATTAGCTTGTTCACCAGTTCAAGCATGGATATGATGGATCCTCCGGTGGTGATAGCGAACATTCCAGCTAGTAAGGACATAATCTTTAAGTCCTGAAAATCATGAAATGTCATGAGAAATGTAAAAACTTAAAAATAAAGGCATAGTGATTGTATGTATGGCAACAAAGCATATCTAGTGTTACGACAGTAAATTCTATGCTCTGAACGCCACTACTGAGCATTTCTCTTCAATTGACAGTGTCTTACACCGTCCTTGCGAAAGCGGGACCCAGACGTTTACGTTTTCACTAAGTTGCTTATGTAGCGAGCAAAACGGAGAGATAAACGCAGCCTTACTCTAAGGCACTTTTATTGGCAACTAACTAAAAGGCACTAAGTAAATGTCAGCTCTGGCCGCTTTGCAGCCAGAGTCAAAACATACATAAGAAAGGTACAGGACTTTGCACCAGGTGCAAAGTCTGATGTTAAGACAGACAAAATAAGTAGGCTAACAAAAGTCAACACAAAGGGTAGATTTTTGCAAAGTACCTACGGTAGTTATACAATATAGTTAGAATTTAAATAGGGAATTAAAATAATTAGATAATTAAATATATACTTTACACCCCCCTGGTTTAAATGAAAAAAACGTCCCCGTTTGAAATATGCAACAAATTCACTACAAGAAGATATTCCAATCACATAAAGCTATGTACAGTTAAAGCATAGTCAGTCTTGAGCTGTGGTCAGTTAGTCCAGTCCCTGGGTTAAGGCTTCCCAGACTTCGCTCGACGTAGAGGTCCCACGCCACATGTGAGCCACGGGAACTCCCATGCGTAGATTGTCCTGCAGAGGATGCAAGACTCCAACAGGATCCATCGCCGCCAAGACAGAGATCACAGGAAATCCCTGATAATACCGTGCAGTTTAGTCCCAAGTGGAAGTCTCGTCCGTTTGTGCGCTTCTGTCGACCACTGTCGGTTGGGCAGGGGATTCAGTTTGCACGCCGCTATCGGTCACCGCCAACTGAACCTGGCTGCCCTGATCCTGTCTAGGCTGAACCCCGGTTGGTATCTCCTGCTCAGCCGGTTGAACCAAACCCGCCGACGGTAACACATCACCTGGTTCCTGCCCTGCAGAAACCAGAGGATCGGTAGGCTGTTCCACAACAGCGTTCGCTTCCACGACAGCGCGAGGTTCCCACATTTCGCCGTTCGAAATGGTGAGCTTAACCAGACAAGGCGGTTGTTCGAGGAGCGGTCCCTGACCCAATCTTCTCACCACTGGGCACACCGAACGCATCACCAGCTTTCGCTCCAAAACGGATCTGGTTGCTGCTTCGGTTTTGAAGATGCGTGCCTTTTCCAAAGCGCTGTTCAGGAGGTTTAAGGCGTTGGTGGTGGACTCGTAGAATTGAGGTTTCATCAGTTGCTCTGCTTCGCCGTAGCCTCCCAGACGATAGAGCCAAACGTAAATCGATGCATGGCTGATCGACGGAAAGAAGCGATTTGAGAAGAAGAAAGAAGGGCTCACGCATTTTACACCAGTGCAGCTCGTCGACTAAGTCGACAACTAGACATCTGAACTGCATGACCAGGCCCAATTCCTCCTGATCTATCTCGATGATCTCTTCATTTTCTGCCCCGTTTGGCAGCGGCTGATCAGCGAAAAAATGCATGTTGAAATATGTATACCTGACCTATGCATGCTCAAGACTAATAGTGAGAGTATACTGAGCACACATAGTTATTAGTAGGTTGAAACGAAAGTCCCAAAAGGAGGGCCCTAATATTGAAAGATTTCGGGAGGAAACAAACCAAACATGGAGTAATGGGAATGAGCATGTGAGTGCCCCGTGTACCGGACCTTATGCAGCAAACGCAAACGTGATCATAAACATGACCAAGCTTTATTATTGGAGATTTCCGAAGATGTACCAAATATTACCCCTCCGAGCAACAATCTTTCAAAAATGAACAGAACTAAGTGTTTGCTTATCTTATTAAAACAGATGTAAAGTTTATAAAAATGCTGTAAAGTGCTTCAATGCCTATGAACAAATCTATAAACACATCTGCATTTAGTTGCATACTCTAACTATAAAGTCTAAAACTCGTTATCCAAGTAAAGTAAATCGTTGGCCAACATGAAATCATTACGATTGATCTATTGTTAACGTAGCAAGCTCAGTCTATATTACCAAGAGTACGTAATACAAGAGTGTCCACTAGTCACACTCTATGTTATCAGAGCAAAAACTACGCTGTGTTCGCTAACAGCTGACCCCCACTTCCCGCAAATTAGACCCACCACTTCAAAGAATTTCGTGCGCTATATGAGTGTTCTACAGCTCGAAGCAGGCACCAAATTCGCTAATACACTGCTTGTGTTTTCCTACTATTAACATACTGCGAGTGAGCGTACTCCTATTTCGACTAGGTACTGATTTGGGATTTGGGATCACAAGGGTCTGCTTTGCGGTGGGGTGGCTGCTAGCAAACAGAGCATAGTTTTTGCTCCGATACCATAGAGTGTGCCTAGTGGCACACTCCTATATTATGTACTCTTGCATTACACTTACATCAAATACAGGCGCTTCCTCGTACATAATAGCATAATTTTCCAATAGATAAACATAAACATGAGCTATTCTAGAAAAGAATGGAACACAATAGAATCATGCCATGAAAAGTTAGGTGATAACGGATGGCTAGTGATAACGGACTCAGGTGAACTAAATTTAACTGATATTGAATATAATAAGCCTAAAGCTGAAGTACTTGTTTAAGAGCCTGCACCATGTTTACCTGCCTATTTGCTTCATGAAAGTGCCACTAATAGCTTATGTTCTCAGGCAATGTGATCACCAAAGCATGCAGTGATTGAAAAGTCCTTGCTTACTGGTTACTACAACCAAGAATGGCTTTAAATACAATTTAAGGTGCTAATACTGCTTCGATTTTTACTTAATGCTTGTAGAGCGAAATCAAAAAGACTGAGTTGACGCTCGATATTGTTTATTTTGGCCGTAGAAATCTAGAAATCTAAATCGAGAAATCTAAATTTTAATTAATGATATTCATACTCCATGAAAACCACAAATACGACTGACTAATTTCCTTCCAGAAGTCTTGTGTTGTCAAGGAACTGTGAGATAAACAAGAGGACCCCTAAAACGGGTGTGGTTCTGCATCTGAGATATTATGTTAACGTAAACGGAAGACATTGGGACTACAACTGGCAATTTATATTTGATTCATAACTCTGTAAAGTAGACTCTAGTTGTTCGTTCCACCTGCTGATTCCGACCTTTTGCGAACTAAGCTTTCATTTTTGTTTAACTTTGCCAGACCAGTTACCAGTTTTCAGGGTAAGCAATGGTTTTTGTCACTATACCATCGCAGGCATTTTAATAGTGGGTGGGTACTGGGTAGTGTTTTTTGCGCGGCCTTACGACGCTATGTGCATTAGAGATGAGCACGGGCCGGATTTTTTCGGCCCGGCCCGGCCCGGCCCGCTCCAAAATCTTGCTCGGCCCGGCCCGGCCCGGCCCGCTGACAAAATTTTTCGGCCCGGCCCGGCCCGGCCCGCTCCAAGATTCGGCCCGGCCCGGCCCGCCAAAAAAAAATTTCCAAAATTTTACTAACAATATTATTTCAAAGGCTCCAATGCAATATGGAAACGCTAAATTATGCTACATTATGCTATTAAATTATTATGTTAAATTTTGCTGTAAAATAGCCAGAATGAGTAGATATTTAGCTAATTTTAGCGATTTTAGAACATTTTCTAAAGTCGGTCCGGCCCGTTTCGGCCCGCGCCGGCCCGCAGTTATAAAATTTTGTCGGCCCGGCCCGGCCCGCTAACAAATGGATGTCGGCCCGGCCGAAATGCTCATCTCTAATGTGCATTTCGTATATGCCTAAAACATCCAATCAAAAGTTAAACTTCGTCCACTTGATCTTTATAGAGACAGCTTAAGGAGCGCATAAAAAGCTTAGCAACTTTGGCTGGATTCCTTTAATTTTTAATAATAATTTTTAATAATTTTCCTTTAATATTTTAATTTTTAGGTTATAAATTTCCCACGCATGTATAATGGAATCCGAAAAGTTGCCTCGCATAATCTACAAAGTTGAGAAATAACGTTTTAGCAAGATTCCTAGTTTCACATTCACATTCATCAGCAAGTATTGTATTAATGCAACCAACCGGTTTTCAAGCTGTCAGTGAACTACTTCCAAATCAACAAATCTAATTTGCATAAATACTGGCTTCCCTGAAAACTGTTCCAATATAAAAAGTTTTAAGGGGGGCAATGAAGTCAATCGCGCAGGAAAAATTCTGGTTTATGAAGAGAACAATGTAGAGGGGCACATAAATTAAAACTGGCCTACGCCCACCAACAACTTTGTTCAACACACACTTCATCAACTAAAAAGAAAATTAATCAAAATTAAAGAAACTAGAATGTCAAAATTCAATGTACTAGTATACCCCCTTCGGTTAAAAAATGAGCACAACCATATACTAGCCCTATGCTAAAGATAGGCAAACCTTGAATTGAGATGTCTTTTGTAGTGTAATTCATATCTATATTCCGTGTAAGTAGTTCTGCCTCCAGGCAGAACAAAAAGCACAGAATATTGAATGCCAAAAGCAGAATGGTTACAAATGCGTGCCTTTTCCTAATAAGTAATTATTGACTTTCACATTATACTCTTGACCGTTTTTTCAAAACAGCTTCAAAAACTCAACTAAATTAAAAGCTAAACTTCAAGGTTGAAGCAGCGAGCCAAATGTACGCTCGCCTTCACCCTTTGCGATTTTAGAGTTTATATTAGGGAACCAGGCCTGATTGGTATAATTTCTCTACTATACAGAAACGCTTTAACAACAACAAAGCTTCGCAGAAACACACTCTCTAACAACGTGCCTTTGCTCGTAGCCTATATTTATATTTTAATAAATATAATCAAATCAGGGTCATTTTGCACAAAGCTGCTTGTTATATTAGTACTGTTGTGTGCAATATCTTCATGTTTGCCAGCCCCTGTGATATATATATATATATATATATATATATATATATATATATATATATATATATATATATATATATATATATATATATATATATATATATATATATATATATATGTATGTATGTATATATATATATATATATATATATGGATATATATGCTTAATAACGCTGCCGTGGGAACATATGAATCCTTTGTGGGGACTTTGGCTCTTATGTGATTATAAAAACAAGTCAACGTGGGGACCTCGCAAATTTTAATTAGCTTATAATTAAAAAAGGTTTAGGCTTAGAGACGTGTTAAAGCACGCTCTGTGCTTAGCCTGCGAGCTCTCTATAAAAAGCATGCTCAATACTAAGCCTGCGATCTCTTTCTGCGGACATTATTTTACAAAATTGTTCTTACCTGTGAAAATGAATATGTTGTTGCTAGAAATGAGAATAACAATGATGAAGCATGTTGACGACATTTCATGTTCAACTGTTTCCGTTTCTTTAATGTGCTAACTCATAAGTCAAAGTTGATGGTCACAGTAATTGTAATGCCATTCCGTTTTTCTTCGTTTTTGTCCACTAAACCAGGGCACAATTTGTCACCCCGACTCTCTATATTAGTGATACCAAGAGTACATAATAACTAAGAGCGCGACAAGCGTCAAGCTCTTTGTTATTAGGCTTGGGAGACATGATATGCAGGATAACGGCTGACCCCTCCCCCCCACAAATTAGACCCATCACTTCAAAGAAATTTAAGCGCTACGCTTGCATGGTAAAGCTCGAAAACACAACTAGTCAGTTGGCTCAATGTGTGTCTGTTGCGAGCTTCAGCAAACAAAAATAGTGTGCGAAATTTTTTGAAGTGATGGGTCTAATTTGTGGGGGGGGGGTCAGCCGTTATCGTGCAGGTTATGTCCCCAAGCCCAATAGCTAAGAGCTTGACGCTTGTCACACTCTTAGTTATTATGTACTCTTGGTGATACTAGCCTTTATAAATCGTAGTGAAGTAAGATAAACTATGTATACTAAAGAATTCTGAGTCTATCAGCTTAAAATCGTAATACAATAGGATAAAACAGGCGCGCAGACACTTAAGATTTAGTCAGAGACATAGCTGAGTTAATGGTAGTGTACTGCAGAGCAGGTGGTTTTCATTTCTGCATCATACTCAGATCCCCCTAGGGAACAATTTACCGAAAGAAGCTGCACTTCTTGCATTTTTTGTCATACACAGTTTAATGTACCTGGAGCTGGATAGTTGATATAGTCAACTCGTAAGTAACATCACTGAAACAAAGCAAACTAACTTTGCGAATTGCATTAGCACATCATTTGCTAGACACGAAATGCAGAGAGAAGAGTTTTATTTTGTAACTTTGTTCTGGTGTCTTTTTTCTTCTACAGAGATTAAAAAAATTATGAAAAACTAAACTAAGTTGTCTCCTATGATGGGAATATGAATGAATATGAATCATTAGAATAACGGAATTGTTAGTACAGGGTCAAATCCTGCAGCTTTAAAAAGGCAAAGTCATGTTACAGCAATTACAATGAGAAACAGGAGTACAGATGAACTTAGGACCAGTTAATTTAATGCAACAGAATGCAATTTATGCTGGTAAAAACAAGAGTACATAATATAAGAGTGTGCCACTAGGCACACTATGTTATCAGAGCAAAAACTATGCTCTGTTTGCTAACGGACCACCCACCCACCCCCGCAAATCGGACCCTAGTGACCCACCCGCAAATTAGTACCTAGTCGAAACGGGGGTACGCTCACACGCTCTATGTTTATGTGCTTAAGCTCGAAAACACAAGCAGTGCGTGCGCTAATTTTGTGCCTGCTTCGAGCTTTAGAACACAAACATAGTGCACAAAATTCTTTGAAGTGAAGGGTCTAATTTGCGGGGGGGGTGGGCCGTTAGCGAGCAGAGCATAGTTTTTGCTCTGATAACAGAGTGTGTCTAGTGGCACACTCTTGGTAAAAGCAACAAATAACTTACTGACATCGAGAAGGGCAGGAACATTGCTTGTGCCAGCTATTTGTAACTTCAGTAATGTCACCAAGAGATATCAAACATTTCCCTGCAAAAACAAAATTATTAACTTAACTGAATAGTGTTAGAAAGGAGACGATCGGCATAACGCACATGTCAGTATTCATACACAATCTTTAGCCACTGATCGATACTGTTTACTGTTGAAACCGTTGCGGTTACTGACTCCATAAGTTCATTTTTGAAAGCATGGTGGCTTTCACAACTAACCTTTAGCATCATTGACAAAAGCGTAGACCATATTTTGTTTCGTTGTATGCTTAGTTTATTGAAGGATCCAGGTAAATAATCTTAATAGTTCCTTGCATTTTAATTGAACAATTGAGCGCGAATATGGATTTTCAGTATACTCATTGTATTTAGCATTTAGTATTTTCCTATATAATATTTTCAATTCATTATCAAGGTCCGATTCTAACATTGATTACAAACTACCTACCCAGCTTCGAACCTAAGCAAATACCTAGTCCTAAATGGAAACGGATTTTAGGAATTACTAAATTAAGTCCTAATTCACCATACATTACATACATTACTGAAGTGAAATACATACATTAAATACACGCCACAAACGGCAAATTTGCACGATATTAGGAGTGTCTAAGAGTAATCTAAGTCGTAACTAGTCTAAGAATACAGTGAGAATTTAGTGCGAAATGGAACAGACAATGTACGTACATGGCGCCACTGAAGAGTCACAGCTCACATTTGATGTCCGCATTCCTACTTTCGCAGCAACTCTTTCATCTGAGCAGTTGCAGTTTGTCAGTACGTAGCTGTGGTAGCAAGACAGAATGCACTTCTGAAACCATGACTTGAGGCAGTACCAATTTGAATACTTAGGTACAAGTCGTACTTCCATTGTATTACATCCAGCCATGTAGCTTAAGGGGGGGGTCCATTTTTGGCCGATTTTTCGACCATCTCCGATTTTGCTCATTTTCACATATTTTGTTGTCCGATTGGTATATTTTAACGAGTTTTTGAAATGAAGGTCGGATCTCTTACGGTTAGCGAGCAATTTCACCTCAAAGTTGATGTCAGTATGTGTTAAACATAGGAAACGGAAAAAGTGGTGATTTTTTCCGTGCGCCAGAGAAATCTCGCCAACGACAAAACGGATCACTTCAACGTCCATCTTATATCATAAATACGATCTAGAAGGGTGATTTGTAGGAAGCAGAATTTTAATTTAGGCCTTCAAAAATTTTTAATCAATTTTTTAAATTTGCGAACAGCCAAATTTGACTGTTTTACAACGTTGGAATTGGGGGTCTGCAATTTTGATGAAATATTCTGAAAGCTGTAAGGCCTAATTAAAAATTCTACTTCCAACAAATCACAGCTTATGACAAGACAATTCGAACGATACCAATTGATCCTGGTTAGCTCAGTCCGATTTCGAGATTTCTCTGGCGCAGAAATCTCAATTTTTAGCAAAATTTTGAAAATTCCCGTTTTTTGGCAAATAACATAGAGCTATGGCAACACAGACCTATAAAATGTTAGACTATCTATTTGCGCACCATTATTAATGACTTTAGGTCAAGTTTGAGCACAAAGGGTGCAGGATAGTACACCCAGTTGGTCGCTTGGGTTAAATATGGGGTCTGACAACCATAATCTCAAAAATAGCGATTTTTCAAATTTTTCGAAATATGTTAACTTTTATATCAATCGAAAGCTCTCATTGTCCTGAACATTTTTTCTTCTTGGACTATTGCCCGAAAATGCACCAAATTCAAGTTATCGGCCGTTAAATGATTTTCGTTTTCAAGGCTTTCCAGTGCCGGTGCTACTCCCTAAAATCACTAAATAAAGTAATAAAGAAAAGTTTTCCCATTAAAAGCTACCCTAACTTCTTTGTTTGCATCAGATAACAAACATACAACCGAATGAAGCTCCATTCTCAAGGAAGTTCAGGTGTAAAGTGCCTTTATTTGCTGCGGCACCGCCGTTTTCACTTGTTTTCAAATTGCATGCAATTAATAGCATGTTACTCGTTAAGTACTGAACGAAACTACTCGAAATTGAAACTCGATATGCAGGACATATGTGACAAAATTTTGTGTGAAAATGAGCAAAATCCGTGACCATAAAATTTTTCATGGTGGACCCCCCTTAATATAGGTTCGCTGGTTAGCTGGCTTCCGGAAGAAGCTCACTCGTAAAAATGAAATTTTTAGAGGATTAATCTTGGTTAATATTCTCAAAGGGTAATCCCTTAAAATAAATCTAAACTGTGTAAACAAAATTATATACGCATCCGTTTTTAAACTGATCCACTTAATTGGGAGCTTGCATTACCTGGAACAGTTCTCCTGAGTTCATGTTTCAACCAATCCATTTCAAACTTCTAAAAACGGCTTGAAGAGAAACTAAGAAATTGCCCCTGCTTACATCTCCAATAAACGTTCATACAGAATTTCAGCAAGTTTAGTTGAATCACTGATGACAAAATTAATTTGGAAAATTTCGCACATTTGTTTTGCGCAAATATTATGCTTTTAATAAGTTGCATAGCATTCTTCGTAAAATAATAAACAAGTGCAACAGATAAGTATCATCACAAATTCTACACAATTGATTTTCGAATGATTAGTTTTCATTTTGCCATACGCGGTGGGAATGGTCAAAGTAAATTTGCCATATATCCAACGACCTGTAACGTTTGATCGAAACCACTTACAGAAGAGACATGCACATAGTTTTGAAGCTCTTTATATGCTCTTTCACATCGTGCAATCGAATTTTGATTCCGGAGCTGTAATACAGTTTTGGTTTTTAAGCCATAACGGTAGCCACCCAACCCGCTGCCTAAATGTTGTCATGCCAAAGTAGGTTCACGTCAGATTTCATTAAAATTGAACGATCTATCCCAATTGTGCATATAAATCCCAATAATGCAAGCCCCTTTTAAGGAAGACCTGAGCTCTCAGTCATATCAAAAGATACCAACATTAACGCTGTAAGGATTCTTTTTTCTTGTTTCATCAACACAATTGCTATGAGGCCACGCCAGCTTTCTTTCTTTGACCTAAAGCATGCAAAACCTGTTCCAATTAAAAAGATTACACAGCTATTTTGTGGAGTAGATGTAACAACATTAAAAAACTAATTCAAAGTTTTAATGTTAATTGTTAAGCAGTACATTTCTAGAAGCTATAATTTCATAAAATTTGCAGCTTGCAGGTTCAGAGTTGCACAAGCTTCAAGTGGTATTATGAGCTACAGTTTGGCACTCAAGTTGCAAAATTCTCCTAACTCACTCAATTACAAAAGAGTGACAGTGCTTGCATCGGCTTGCTGCACTTGTCATGCCATGTGGTTAATTTACTGATCGATTGGGAAAAAGATTTCATGGTTGTCCTAATAGCATTTATCAAATTTTATCAAAATGTGGCTGATTTCTCACAAATGGTGTTAAAATCCGCATCTTGCGTTGGTGCTGTATGAGAAAGGATTATGTAACAAATATCTGAACTTGCGGGACACGTGGAAGTAAGTCTAACTTTCTCCTAGACTAGGAAATTCTAGGAAAGTCTAAAAGGCTAGCAAATTTTCATTACATCTATTTTGAGAAGATTAGTTGATAAATAGCTGCCTTTCTTTTTCGAACTTTAAAAGTGGAAAAAGCTGAAACTAAAGTCTGACCAAAAATGTAGGGAGCGAAATTGCTTTGTTTATACTGAATTACAAGGACATTTTTTGTAGCAATGTATATATTTTTTTGAACCGTCATGGCATGAACTTTCTTTTGGTTGAAAAAATTTTTTAAAAAATTAAAATTCATCAAAAGAAGCCGATTTTTTAAGTTTTGAAAGATCAGTAGAAGCCAGGAACTAGCCGTTTGGTGGAAAATTAACCCATGCTCCAGACATTTCGAATCAGCTGATTTCGTCAAAAATTGCGATAGTTATTCAATTCTTTCGAATTTCAAAATCCTTTGATCTTTGCCGCTTTTCCAAATTTGACTGGCCATTACTCGCGACTCACTCAATGAGAACTTTTTAATTTCAATTTTTGGGACCGCTTACGTGTCAGCTTTTATGTGATATATATGGTTTTTCAAAATTTGAAATTCAATTTTTTCGAAAAATACAACTTTTTGACCCTAAATTTCGACAATGAGAATCCAGCAAAAGTGGGTAAAAATAACATCATCATAAAGTTTAACCTGAGCTGAATCCAACGATATAAAGTTTTTGTGGCTACGGCTTAAATTGCAACGAATTTTTAAACAATTCCTATTTCTGCTGATTTCTTACAAGTTGTGCTATATTGTGCATTGATTTGCCGCAAATAGTGTAAAACTAGCCAAAAACCAGCTAAAAAGCGAAATTGTTTAAAAATTCATTGCGGATGCACTATAAGTCGTAGCCACGAAAACTTTGTATCGTTGGATTCAGCTCAGATTAACCTTGATGATAATATTATTTTTACCCACTTTTGCTGGATTCGCGTTGTCGAAATTTTGGGTCAAAAAGTGGAATTTTTCGAAAAAATCGATTTTCAAGTTTTGAAAAACCACATATATCACATGAAAGCTGACACGTAAGCGGTCCTAAAAATCCAATTGGAAAAGTTTTGCGTTGAGTGAGTCGCGAGTAATAGCCAGTCAAATTTGGAAAAGGTCTCAAAAAAAGGCAAAGATCAAAGGATTTTGAAAATCGAAAAAAATTAATAACTATAGCAATTTTTGACGAAATCAGCTGATATTCGGGATTCACAATGTTTGAGACATGGGCTAATTTTCCACCGAACGGCTATTTCCTGGCTTCTACTGATCTTTCAAAACTTAAAAAATCGGCTTCTTTTGACGAATTTTAATTTTTAAAAAAATTTTTCAACCAAAAGAAAGTTCATGTCATGACGGTTCAGAAAATATATACATTGCTGCAGCAAAACTGTACCGGTAATTCAGTATAGACAAAACAATTTCGATCCCTACATTTTTTGGTCAAACTTTAGTATATATGTGTGGATACAAGCAGCAACGTTAAGTCTGCTGTAGCTGCCTGTACTAGAAACTAGAAGGGTTCATAAAGACCTCATTTTAACTTACAAAATCAAAATATTTAACAATTTGATTGACTTAAGCTTGAACGACTTTTTAGATCTTAGTAATTCACCAGTATCCAGGAGTAACACTCTCAAGAATACCCATGATTATCGTTTGATCAGATGTAAGTAAAGAGTGCTTTAGCAGCAGAGTTGTTAATTTTTGGAATAGTTTCAGTTGTTCTCAATTCAAGGCCTTAGTCAACCTTCGAAAGTTCAATTCATCGTAGAAATATTTGGACGAGCAGTTGTAGTCAGCAACCGCCCCAACTCGGCCTTCATCAGTAAACAATCTACCTGCCCTCAACTGCCGTGTTTGTAATACAGTTTTACACGAGTATGGAATTGTAAGTTTTTTCTGATTTAAATCGAAGCTGTGTTTTTATTACTTGTTTCTGCCTACCTGTAGGCTGAGCAATAAGCATACTAATACTATTACAAAAAGAGTAAGCCGCTAGACGGCACTATTTTACATAACTGCGAAGCACTACTCTGATCAGAAAATGCGAATATTTTCCTATTGACGAGGTTGACAATTCATACCTCCTCTATGTTTGGAGGGACGGGTTTCCAATGGCCAAGCAGATCTGATCCGATAGTCAACCAGATCTAATTTGGACCAGTGGTAGGCACACCACTATAACGGAGACCTTAGAGACTAGTCCCCCACTCAAAAGGGGTCTTTTTGAAGACCCGCCTCCAAGCGGGGATGGTATGTGCGGTGTCTAATGGAGCGACATCTGACACTAAACGGGGAAACAAACTCATATTCAGGAAGGAATACCTTTACGCAAACCTAAGAAGAAAAGAAGATATACCCTGTGATCTATTATTTTACTTATACATAATAAAATTATTAAGTCTTGATGTTTCATTTTATGAATTACGCAAAACCTATTTCCATTTACTATTTTTATCCCAATCATCAATGTTTGGTTGGCCTGAACATAGTAGCCTTCAATTAGTGGAACCGCGGAATAGCCTTCTTCATGCACTATGACTTTTGTGCCAGCAGACTTGGGATCCAATATAATTGAACTAGCAATGGTGGTATTAAGGACCAAATGAACACCTGCAATCCGAAATATGAAACCCTAAAGTTCATTTATTCGTAAATGTTTATTTAATTTAATTTTATTTTATTTAATATTTATTATTATTTATTGTTTATTAACTTATTTCGGACTAATATTGCTACCAAAGGCACAATCGTGGTCGTTTCGTGCTTTCCTACGACTGACAACAACAGAGACGGCGTACCTTCATTTTGCCCAGGAGAGGTCAATTTCCATGGTGGAGCAAATGTATAACAATCCCCTTGAATTGGTTCAGTAAAGTAACTGAACAGCTTTCTAAACAATTGATTAATTGCTAGCAGTGACGTAGCCAGGTCAGCGGGTCAGTTCTGGTCACTTTTTAACAAGGTCACCGCTTACAGCTTCATCCTAGTTCTGACCCGTTATTGCAGATCTACCATAAGATTTGAAACGTTTTGTTTACATAATTATGAACTATTGAAAAATTAGAACAACTTTAATCTATAAGAAGCGACTACAATACTCTTTCTTGCTTTTGGAAAGCAAGGACTAATTATACCTTAATTTACGCTTTAGGGCCTGGTCACTGAATAAACAAGTCAGAAAGTTAGCTTTTTAGACCTAATCAAAAACATTTTGTAGAATTTGGACATTTTCGGAAAAACCGGGTCACCGTAAAGGATAGGATAAGTCACTCGGTTTTATTAGTTAACACTAGTCAAATATGTTGCTATGTCAAACAAAATCATTTCGCTATAGAAGTTGTGACAAGCATCACACGTTATGTTGCCAGTTGCTGAGCCATGCTCTGCAGGCTAACGGCTTAGTCCTCCCTGCAATTGCGTACCTAGTGGAATGTTCAGTCGTTTATACAATAAGCCGTTTATTGGGACCCCCGCCAATGTTACCAATTATTCGAGATTGATAAATCTCGAGTGACGCATTTGGGGGGATCCAATTAAAGGGTTATTGTAGAAACAAGTGAACATATGCAACTGCGTACTGGATACTGATTAGCGGAGGGTCCACTAGGTACACAATTACGCAATTGCGGGGGTGGTAAGTTAGCGCGCAGACCATGGCTCACGAGCTGATACCAGAGAGTGTGATGGTTGCCATTCTCTTATTAATTATGTACTCTTGGTATTACATATGATAAGTATAATATGTGTATAATAAGAGTGTAACAGCTGGCAGGTTGTCTGTTATCAGCTGCAGGTACGTGCTCTGCACGCTCCCACAGATGTGTACCTACTGACTCCCCCCCACCAATGTATACCCAATACTCGTTTCTGTACGCTCACTCGCCGTGTCTCTACGTGCCTTTGAAAGCAAAGATAGTTTTCAACAGATAGCGAAGCAAAATTTCTTTAAAATGAACATATTACCTAACATACACCTTATAAGTATTATGAACTCTTGGTTAACGGTTACCAAAAGTTAACAAGCTAAGTTTCAATTTACGTTTGATATTACTTACTTTGGGCATGGAGAGCCACCAAAGGGGCACCTGGTAACAAATCTTTCCATTCCTTCCATTCTGTACAATGGCACCAATGGCTGATCGGGGAGAATTGTAAATAAATCCAAAGCCATCGTCACATAGTTTAAAACATGTGATTGTGTTCGGCCTTTTCCTGAGTTTTGTTTATTATTTGCAACAATATGCGTCCTGCTTAGTACCTGCAACAGTTCAATACCAAGTGAAAAGAATCAACTGATAAGACTCAACCCGGAAACGGTTAGAAACCGGTTAAGCGTTGCCCACATAACAGTTTCGATTATCAAAGGCACAGTGGATTTTATAAGCTTCAGAATATGTAGGATAGAAACATATGCTGAATATAGCTTCACATATTCGCAATATTCAAGCACATTGCTGCCTGATCACAATTGTTGAAGGTTAATGTTTCTAACTAAGAACTAAAGACTTATGAATACTTTAAAGGTTTGTAAATAGCTCTAAATAGCACACGCTAGTTTCTTTTGAAATTATTTAAGCCAAGAACTTTGTACAAAATGGACCCTGAAAATGCGGTTTTCCGCTGTCTCCAAAAATCCACATCTTGCTCATGTCCGGTTACGACTATCTTAGCCGTAAATATGGACTAGCTGCATGTTTACTAATATTATGGCATGTATTGCAGAGGGATCAGCCATGGACAGAGTGGACTCTTCCTGTGAATGTTTTAAGGGAAACATGTCTTGGATGAAACATATATATCTATATATATATATATATATATATAGAGAGAGAGAGAGAGAGAGTAGTTCGTTAATAATAATATTTCACATAAAACAACTAATTCAAAAGTCTAACTGGGTCGGAGTATTATTTCAACTTTGTAATCTTGTATTAGCCTGGAGCACTCTCTGAATGTTCATCTACAACAATGGCGCCCGACTTCTTATCCCCTTTCTCCATAACGCACGTATACTTAGATAGAGAATTGTCTGGACAGAAATCTATTTTGTAGTCAGGATTTGTGTTATTTGCTCCAGCTCTAGTAGTGAAACTGGTCCTATGGTTAAGCTCTCAGGCTTTTTATTACACACACATAATTACATGCACTGGCTTGTGATGTCGAACAAAACAAGTAAACATAGGGGGAATGAGCATAGTCGCAACAGAGCGTTACTAATCTGGGCCTACAAAGGGGTGCGTTTTTCGAAGGGCCTGCGCCAGCTGTTACCGTGCGGGTATATTTTCTGCTCTGATAGCAGACAGCATGCGTACTGGTATGATCATACCTATTACGTACTGTAGTGTTAACTTACAGTGTTATTAAAGTACATATCCAATGTTTTTATTGACTGCTGAAGAACCACCTTGAGAAAGTCTTCTACTATTGTCATGACGTCAGTTGATGTGGTTCTGAAGTCAATCCGATCGAGATCCATTGCTGAACTCTCAATGCTCTCATAACTCTTTTGTGAACAAGAGCTACCTGAAAAGTTTTACAAACCTAAACTGTTAGAAACTCATGGGTACAACTTTAAATGTTAGTGTTGATTTGAGCATGGCACGCTTCATACTTACACAAAATCAAAAAGCTGGACAAAATGTTAGCATGTGTTAAAAAGTAGTAATAAAATAAGGAGTTTCCCGAAAAAAAATAGGAACTTTTCCCGCTGCGGCTCGCGCAGCAGTTCTCTTATGATAGCTCAGCCCAACTCAACTGTCTGCACTAATGCATGCGCCTCCCTGGCCCATGTCAAGAGTTAGAAGTCCAGAACCCCCATCAGAAAAAAGGTTCTCAAATGTTTTTCATGCGTTTGTATCCAGGATTTTGATTTGTACGTGACTACGTTGCGGATCCTTTCTTTCAACAGGCACTTCAGCAGACATGATATGTTTATATGTATCGCCGTTATCAAATTTGTAGCATATAACCTGGAGTACTGGGGGGTTCTCCGACTTTTCTCATAATATAGACTGAAATAGACTGGAACGTTGCGGATCCTTTCTTTCAACAGGCACTTCAGCAGACATGATATGTTTATATGTATCGCCGTCATCAAATTTGTAGCATATAACCTGGAGTACTGGGGGGTGCTCCGACTTTTCTCATAAAATAGACTGAAATTTGTGTCTATGCTAAACCAATATCCACAATGGGTATCAATCGAAAACTAACGACAAGAAGAACAAGTTGGCCCAAGATCTAAGTCTAGACAACTCACACACTTTTCGGTATACTCGGATTGCTGAACCTCAGAACCTCCAGCAAACATATAAACTAGATACTAGAGAATCAAATCTGAAAAAATTTTAGAACCAACAAGAACCCCAAGAAATCCCATCAAAATTGTGAAACTGAATATATGTAGTTACGGATCAAATCTCTTCGAAAAGTTAAGATCCCCCAGAACCCCAAGAACACCCAGCTTCAAGAAAAACAAATGGTAGATCAGAACGCATCAAAAAGTGACTTTTATCTTGGCATGGGCCGCTTCCCCGCTTGATCCTATTGCATATATGTGCAGGCATGATTTTTTGAGATGTTAGGTACGGGATAATACCGAACTGAGTTGAAGCTAAACATGAGGATGAGAATTGATTTCTGAGCAATGTATGTAGAGTGTTAACTATTTTCTTTTCTGAAATCTGATTAGTTATTCCAGTATAATTAATGGTTAGCATGTCAATAATTTTTGTTACCAAATTAGGTTTGTGACTGATCAAATAGTACGTTTTGATTGGGGAATGAAGTGATAATTGTGTTACTAGAATCAATTTTTCTTTACCTAAGCATACATTGTGAATCTGTCAGATGAAATGTTTTGTGTTTTCTTTGGCCAATGTCGTCTTTAATCTTCGGTCTTTGTTTTGAAGTCGTCAACTAAAGTGCACTGGTTTTCGTGTACGTATGCGCTGGTTTCGTGATGGACATTTTTATTTGAGAAAGGTTGCAAAATTTGGGGACTTATGACTCCAGAAAGTTGAGTGGGGTTAATGCGTCCAACTTTGGGAATTTGTGGAGCCTCCTTCACCCCTTGAGTTGGGCCCACTGAAAAGTGACGTATGACGATTCACACATGCACGAAACTCACTACACGAAAGAGGGCCGCAAGCTCCGCCCTCTGCACGTCAGGCATACATGATTGACAGGTCTTCCCCGAAGTCAAAATTTTTCCAAATTTCAAAATTAGTCATGGTTGTGCCAAGCAATGCGGTTGTCACTTTTTGTTCTAGTATTTGCGATTGTCGCTGGACTTTCGGCCGAGGGCCCTTGAATGGGATATACCGGTCTTCACTTGGAGTTGTGTTTTCGAGGTCAGAGAGGACATATTCTGTTTTGTGCTATTTTCGGAGCCAGCCACGACTAACGTCTTCTTGCAAACTATTCTCATTTCCTGCTTAATTGCTCTATTTCCTATTCCTTTTCCCGGCCTTTGGAAGACCTGTCGGTGAATTTCACACACATGCTTTTAGAGCTGTTGTCAAGGTAACTTGAAGTTGTAAGTTGGAGTGGCTAAGAGCAATTCGAGTTAGAATGAGATATTTATTGGAACACTAAAAACTTGAGGAGATGTTGATTATCAAATTTGTCCAATTGTATCTTGTTTGTAATTATTGTACACCAGTGTGACCGCTCGTTCACCGTTACCTATGTATCTTAATCTACAGATAATTATGTTCTAAGTGTCAACGGTTGCAACGATGTCCGCTTTCCCGTGGTAAAGATGACTTCCCAGAAGTCTCATCGACACAGCAAATGGACTTCAACGCCACTCCCTCTTCCGTGTTTCCGTGTTCTATGTTCTTAGGATTTTTATTGAATGAGCAGGCTTCGTCGGCTAAGCTACTCCTCCTCCTCCTCCTCCTCCTCCTGCTTATATCAGGTATTAAAATTACCCTGGGCCTCCTGACCCTCCACGTTTTCCGTGTACAGTATGCAAACAGTCTGTCTATAGAGCTTTCGTAAAGTGCGTTTGATGCTGTGACTGGGTCTATATCAGCAAACGTTGCGGCGGCCTAATAAGACAGGTGAGTATGTCCCAGGCACTTACCAATGCCCAGCATGTCAGATGTTTAACCCACCTCCTGCTTCCGTACTTTTACTTACATTGCGGCCCAATCCTGCTATCCCACCGCTGCCTAATCCCCAACCTCAACCTGCCGTCGAACCTGACATCCCCCTCATAGTGATTTCAACCTACTCCATGGCTCTGTTGCATAAAACAAGTTATCAGAACCATCAGCAGTCAGTGTCATCAGTAAACAGTAGTATTCCTCCGTTGCATAAAGGTTGCTGATTACTGAATACTGATTTACTGATTTTGATTTTACCATCAGTAAATAGAATCAGTATTTTAAGCCAAGTATGTTAAATTAAACGAATGTTTTTAAAGGAACCAATTAGTAGTTTTCTTAAATAGTACAAGCTGACTTTTTTGTGCAAGAATTATTAATAATTGATAATGCCGATTCAATAATAAATACGAAACGATAAAAATTGAAATCTCAGGTATACAAATTCGGGGGGTGACTTAAAATCAGCTGGTTTGTAAAATCCAAAGTACGTGATAAAGAGTGTGACAAAAGTTGTGTCTGAAAAACACAACTAGTCAGTTGGTTCAATGTGCGTCTGTTGCAAGCTTTAGAACGTAAACATAGCGTGCAAATTACTTTGAAGTGATCGGTCTAATGTTTGGGGAGGGGGTCAGCCGTTATCATGCAGATCGTGTCACAAGCCTATTAACCAAGACCTTGACGCTTGTCACACCCTTAATTATTATGTACTTTGGTAAAACTAAAGCATCATAATTTTGAAGCACTAAAAGTTACGACGACGTAGGAATTATGACGATTTTATAGTGAATACAGCGTATTCTAGTGAACCAGATAAACCAAAAAGACAAACCATCAATCAACTGATTCGAAGAAAATCACCACTATAGCGTAGATAATCAGTGAACAAACACTGATGGCAGTTCATTGACAAACTATCGCCAAACAGTACTCAGAAAAATGCTTTAAGCAACACTTGCCGATAATCCACAGATTACTTCACCCCACCCGTCGAGAATAGTGGGAACAAAGTTTATTCTAGCTAGAAAGCTTATTACTGCTAAGCCAGGCGCAAATTTTTAATATATTATTTTTAGGATCATAATAAACCTGCTGCCAAAATTAAGCCTAATCCCAGATGCAGTTTTGAGATATATTTCTTCAAAGTTCGAAAAATCGAAAAAAGAAACAGATAGTTAGTAATTTCGATCGCCGGGCCGACGGAGGAAGAATTCTGGAAAGTAAGCAAGGGCCTGAACAACTGTGAAAAATCCGACAGCCTGTGTGGCATAGAGTTTGGCGGCAAAAATGTCATCACGCCCAAAAGGCTATGCAACGAATTCAATAAACTGGCCACAAGCCCTAGGCCCCATGGATGAACAGAACCATGCGCATCCTTACCCTCATAATCAAGAAGCTTACATGACAAGCGATGACCTGTCCACAAAGCATCAGGCGACTGTTTCGATCAAAAAACCTTGTAACACCCGTGCCTTTGGCTCCAATAGAATGACCGCAATGCATCCAATGCACCTGGACTCTAAAGGCATTGCATATTTGACGGAGTTAATCAATATATCTATCAACAACTGTCAGATCCCGCAGATTTGGAAAACATATCAAATCATCCCCTTGCTAGACCGGTGAAAGACCGCAACTAGAGAATTCCTACAGTCCAATTTCACCCCTATACGCGACAGTCAAGATACTATAATCACTCCTCCTGGCTGCCCTCAAACGTAATCTACAAGTCGCCAACCAGCAGCATGGCTTGCTTCATTTTCTGCTGAAGTCACAAATTTCTTCAACAAGAGAAAACCGCCTGGGCGTTTAGTGATTTGACGCTTTAGACCTTTCTGAGGCTTTCGCCTGCGTTGATCTCAACATCCTCCAGGGGCAGTTATAATCTTTAGTAATACAAGGTCACGAGCACAAATTGTTCATTATGGAGTTCCAAAGGGCTTTCATCGCGCCAATCCTCTTTTGCGCTACTGTCCCACCTGATGTTGTCATTGTCTTTAGCTACACAGACTGTGTCACGGCATTTAGCACAGGGCCTCCAATCCCACCAGGACGGCGTCAACAACCTCTTTCTCACTTGGCTGAATACTTTCGCCTTCAGAAACTGGACATCTCCACCGCTAAGCAGGCAATCACCCTTATCACACTTCAAACAAAGCAAGCGACCCTCTGCCCACAGGTTACGATTTGGAAACCATGTCCTTCCCGTGGAAACCATACCTGAGATCCTAGAAGAGGCCTTTGCCACAATGTACACCTTTGCCCCTCCCCGCCAAATCCTCATTAACCGCGTGAAACAGCCTAACTCTATTCTGAAATCCCTTGTCGGAACGTCTTGGGCCAAGACAAAGAAACGCTGTTTATCTCACCAAAAGCGTTAGAGAGATTGATTGTCAACAACAACGCGATAATCTGGTCTATTCATGCTTCGACGGACCGGACCGCCCTGTTATTATGAGCGGGCCGGGGCTTTAAATAATGCTGCGATCCGCAGATTTAATATTCATAAAATGGTTTCATTTGCGCTTTGTGTAGGTTGTGTATGTGTTGGGTGTTTAGACAGACAGGCAAACAATTTACTGCAGGACTGAATAAATATTAATATTACAGAAAACATTTTCCAGCTTTTTAACCAAAACCGCCTACCCCTCCCAACCCCTTCCCGAGCCCACGAACAAATTTATATACTGCCAGAAAAGTCACAATAAATGCCATATCGGAACTACTGCTACTAATTTATCGTAAGTTGTTCAAAACTCTTACCTTCACAGCAAAAGTCTCTGGGTTTATCGTGGATTTGGCAAATAAGAACGGTATGATCACATCCACAATCAGTGTTAGGAAGCTTAGTTTCGTAATATAAATTCGTTCTAGTGCACACATCATCTTCCGGGTTAAACCCGTGTTTTGTTCTGAACACGAAATATCTAAACGAGTCTGAACATATGAACAAGTAAAAAACAAAGTAATGTCAAAGCAGAAAAGTAAGTAACGCAAAAGTATCTGTCTTGCACAAAACACAAGAGATGCCAGAATAGCCATCGTAACATATCAAAGTCAGTTCCAACAACAGTTAATGGTAAAATTAAAAACATTCCATTCCACATAGTTCATTAGTACTTTAAAATGCAGTGTTCCACACTAGTGGAGATAAACATTCCAGTGCTTTTGTCCAATGTTACACCTATGGCAACTCAGTTTCGTCTCCGTAAGCGGCTATCATTTTGCGCCCAAACACAGCATCGTTTTCCCTAGATTAGACAGGACATGTCATTAGTTCACGTAAAGCATATGCATAAGATTGTGACAAGCATTTTGTTATTTGTACACGGTGTATGTTCAGTGGCTAATCACTCCCTCGAATGCGTATCCAGTGACTCCCGAAACCCGTTGAATGCTTGCTTGTTTCCGTATCCCTGCGTAGTAATGAATAAATACACACTCTGTGTCAGCATACAAGCATGGCAAGCGAAGCATTACTTGTGACGAATTAGTCTTGGGTGGCTAGGACGATCACTGAGTGAATGGACAGATTGAAGGTTTAACCCCTAATGTCGTTCCAACTTTTCCTAAAGACACTAATAATCAGCATTTTTGATAGCACCTGTTCACCAAAACTAAAGCATGCGCAGCTTTCAGCGACAGTGTAGATATCCTTAAAATGTTTGGCATGCCTGAGGGTAAGCTGTTCTTCAAAATGCTGGTAGGTTTCTGCACTTGGGGCCCATTCTTATATATTATTATGACCACTGAATGTTTCTTTTCATTGCTGATTTGTGCAGCATGAGTTTGTAACATAGGTTTTCAGAACAGTATAAGGCTCAGGAATTGTTAGGAGTCCACAATGCACCTTAAGGGAGGCTACTAAAACCACCTTGCCCCTGTGAAGTTTGACTATATGAATCTTAGTAAAAATGCTGTCGACTGACTTTTAACTACTACGATAAGACTAAACTACAGGTGAACACCGGTGGTGTGTGATGCTGGAGAAATGGAGGATCTTAACCGACTCAAAGTCAATTTCACGGTTACAACGATTTATTATAATTTCAACAAAACTTGATGACAAATTAATACGAAATATAAACTTGAGAAAACCACATAAACTTTGACAAAACCAGAGCAAATATTAAAATTCCGGCAACTGCCGACAGAGCGCAAAGAATTACCCAACCCCCAAAAACTCTACCCAACCTGCTCATTCACAAATCCCACTACAACTGAACTTGAACTACCCAAAATGGCGACTATCAGCTATTAGCTAACTTCACACCCCGACCATATCTGATTCGGTTAGTTTTTGCTCAGATATTAATCAGATCAAAAAATAGGTTGCGGCCAAAATATTTGTTCTGTGCTAAAACTACACGAGGGCACTTTGGCATCTACTGGCCCAGCAAACGTCTTAGCATCAGGGCAACTCATCAGAGAATCCGGAATGGAAATGACATGGAGAATTAGATGCGACTGCTCGGTAGCATAATTTCAAGACTATGGAAATTTCAGTGTTAATTCAGCACAGCTGTACTAATGAAAATTTGGAACCCATTTGCGCCATTGACGAGACAGTGCCAGGGACACCTGTGAGGGTCTCGATTTGATGGTATCCGCGTCCCCTTTTTTTCAAAATAAAGTGGCTGCAAGCCCACTACGGTGGCCTAATCATCATGCCAAATGCCAACCTTGAAACTAAAGCCTACTTGGCACAGAAATTTTAATTAATTGATTGTGGTGGTAGTTGTAAAAAATGGAGACACTGTACATTAAATGTGTCCACAAGAAATGACTGGAGAGCGGCTTAGATAGATTAGATTTTTAATTTTTTTTAGATTCTTAGATTTTTTACTTCACCCATATCCAGAGTTAGAAGTGGGTCGCGGGTACCCGCCGTCAGATTTGTCTAAAGTGGGTACCCGTGTTTCAAGCGCGGATCACAACAGCCAAAAGTAAAAAATATCAGTAGGTATTTGTTAATGCAGTCCTGGAATAGTGTTTTTGCCGAAATTAAATTTGGGATTGATGTTAACTGCTATGTTTGTTTGTAATGGTGTGAGTCATTTCACATTATATTTGTGTACTTCCATGTTTTGTCGTTTGTCCTGAATAAATGCAAACTGAATATAAAAGCTGCAATGATGTGCACAAAACTGGTGCTAGCATTTAACACATTCCCAAATCAAAATCAGTAGGCATTTTCTTTAGGTTGTTTGTAGGGAGAGCGACGGCCTCAACAGGATTCAAAAAAGTGCTTGACTGAAAACTTATTCGACTAGTTTGGCAAGTTTAAATTGATACCAAAGCTGAAACATCCAAATGCCAAGATTAACCATAGTTGTTTGCTTGAAGCTATGTATCGGTTTTTAAAGTTTAATACCAAATTCCATACTTTGTCAAATAAAACTCACTAAGCAAAGCTTTTTAATAGATCGTTTCTGTAAAGCTTTTTAATAGATTCTTAAAGGTCAATTTCTAAAAATAAATTGCAATATTAACAAATAATTTACATTAAATAAATTTAAGCAAGGTAACTTTAGTTTATTTCAATGTAGAAGTGATTAGTCCGTTATAATCCAGTCTCTTCACTGTAGTTCCTTTAAGTATTGAATGATATAATGCAAAGATTCAAAGATTCCTGTTGAATTTGCATGAACTGGCATTGCATTATCTGGGTTCTGGGGGTGCTTAATTTTTTGTAGAGATTTATCTATAACTACGTGTAGTTTCATTTTTGATTCTATTTGAGTTCCTGGGGTTTCTTGGGGGTTCTTAAATTTTTTCTGGAGATTTGATTCTCTACTATCTAGTTTTCAGTGTTTGCTGGAAGTTCTAAGGTTTCGGGAGTATGGGGATTCTGAAAAGTGTGTGCGTTGTCTGGACTTTACATCTATTACAAACATGTTCATCGTCAGTATTTCATTAATACCAATTTTGTGGCATTTCATGTTGTTCACTTCGATCTAAATTCTTCTAAATTCACAAACATTCTTCAGTCTAAATTCTAAATTCAGAAGGACCCTCCCCCAGTGCCAGTACACATGGTTATATGCCACAAATTTGGTGACAATACAAATATACACATTATCAACGTATCTTGAAGTAAAGTGTCAGATAGAAAAGATCCGCAACGTAACCAATAAGCCGTAGTCACCGAGTGCTAGATACAAAAGCATAAAAATTGAGAACCTCATTTTTTTCTTATGGGTTTTTTGGGGTTCTACTTTTACTTTGACATGGTCCCATCGCATGAACTTAGAATGATTGTGATTTCTTTGGAAAACAGTTCAAGTCGTTCCCGCATTTAAACAATCATTCTAATAGGCCTACACGCTATAGTAGAGAAAGCAAAACACTTCCACAAGCAAAATGACAAGCTCAACGAGGGTCGTTCGCATAGTCAGCATAGTCAAGCGGGATTTAAAGAAATCAGTATTTCAAGTGTTTTTATATTAACCTGCTGCCTCAGTTTAATTTTTATTTAGATTTAATTTTCGCCAATTACGTGTTGTGATGTCCGAGCCGGGCGCATCCGCGCCCGTTGTTGCATTGTCTGAATCCGACGACTCAAATGGTGAAGAGCTGGAACCAGATTCAAGGGCTGGTCTGGTCAGCGTCAACCAAAGACAGTAAAGAACAACGTACAACAAGAACAAACAGTTACTTTGTTACAAACAGTTTGTGTTAAGTAGTACTGTTCACAGGCCCATTTTTTGGGTCGTAGTCGGATAGTGTTAAGGCTAAGCAAGCAATTCTGTATAAAAAAATTGATCGAGAAAAAGTGGGGAAACTTTTTGCAAGTTTATATAGAAATTTGTATTCTTTTCATGGTTTTCCTTTTCCATCTATGATTATAGCTTTCTAGAAACTCAAAAAATTTTGAAACTATTTATTTATTTTCACAGGAATATCTAAGATATTTAGGTTCTGATTTCGAAGAAATAGATACTAATCCTTTGATTTTTTGGATGCAACAGCGATCATCATTCCCGATTTTAGCAAAAGTGTCACGTCAAATTTTTGCTGCTTCTGCTTCGTCTGCGCCTTCAGAAAGAGACTTTTCTACCCTAACAGCTACTGTTACTGAGAAGCGATCCAGGCTTGGATCCGACTCGATTGAAGCTATTGAATTGGTACGATCTGCTTGTAAGCCATTGCGTTTCTAGCGAATGAGGGATTGAATCGAATGTTTTAGCCTTTGTGCCTATATCTTAATGAAAAGATTTGTTCTTTGTTACGTTTTACTTGTGCTTTGCTGTTTTTGCGGAACTACATGTAAATTTGTTGTTGTAATAAAAATATCTTGTAAGGTGGTTTTTTGTTACCAGAAGTGTGTTGTTTGAATATTTTGTAATGGAAGTACTTTGTCTTACTGGCAATGAAAGTGCGTGATTTTGCAATGAAAGGACTTTGTCGAATTACGCATCATAAAATGTAGAGTAATGTAATGAATGTAAATAAAAATGTGATTTCTTTTTTGCTTAGTGTTTTAATGAGCCAATTTGTGTATCAAAGGTCATCCTAGATCTTAGTTTGCAAAAAGAAGAAGTGGGTGGCTGGTCGCGGGTACCCGCGGGTCGCAAAATATCGACCCACTTCCAACTCTGCCCATATCTGTGGAAAAAAGTAGCCCTGTAAAGCGATTTTGTGTTATTCAGCTAAATGTAACTTCTTGGATATTTTTGATGGAATGTGGAAAAAACAATGTGGCATGTTGTCATTAATTAATAAGAACGATTTGCCTTAATAGCTCCCTGTTGTTTATATTGCAGCCTTGCCGTACCAGTAAAGGTTGTAGATTCCAGAGGATGTTAATGCTATATTTTCCCTAACTATTCGTTCCGCGTCTTACCCCAATCCTATTACAAACTTTCTGTCAACTAATCCTTGCTTTGTAGTTATCCTTGTAGCTGTGTGAAGCTCTCTACTGACACTGTTACATAGAAATTGAGCACAAACGTTTTCATACAAAATAGAAGAAAGAAAATCAATAAATGCTAAACGGACATACCCAAATATTTGGGAGAGAGTCAGTCAGAAGTCTAGTTCCTATACTCCATGCAAGGACTATTGCTTGATCCTCATCAAAGAAAAACTAGGTCAAAGTTCAATTTTCAAATAGTGTTTTAATTCTAAATCTTCTGCGAATGAAAAACTATTAAACAAAACCATTAATTTGATTTATTTGGGTTTTGTGGAACAGGTGGTGGTTTCCACGATATGGCCCATTAGACCGAAAGGCGTATTCGACCATACAGATGCTCGAGAACCATCCGACCATGACCTATATTCCACTGCCTGAACCAGCAGATCCCATGACGTCCACAACATAGGTTACATGGGGTAGTATGGCGGGTCAGGGGCAAGGGGTAAGAAAAAATTATAAACAAAAATGGCCAGAAAATTTAAATAGCTTTTCGCGCCAAAAAGTCAACAATATTTCCGGCTAAGCGGAATTCTTTATCAAAATTTCTTAATTTTTCAAGAAAATGTGTCAGAATTCGCAAATGTTTCTAAAAATTCATAATTTTGTGAAAAATTAATTAAAACTTGCGAATATTTGTTCTATTAAAGTTAATTTATGTTCGTGGTACAAAGTACATTTTGAGAACTCTAATTACCCTTTCTGTTGAAAGTCAAAGATTAATTAAATTTTTAACAGGAGCCTAAGCCGACAAATCAAGGCTAGAAGTTGGTCAATTCCGGTTCAAAATAAACTCATATGTACACAGTCGCCACTTTTATGGGCCTCCTAGCGTTCTAAAGCTCGAAGCAGTCACAAACTAGATGCACGAGGGCCTGTGTTTTCCAGCTTTAACACGTAAAGATGCGGCGATTGAGCGTACAAAACAAGTTTTGGGTACGCATTTGTGAAGGAGTCACTAGGTAAACGTCGCTTGTGGGAGGTGGTCAGCCGTTAGCGAACAGAGCATGTACCTGACGCAGATAACACAGAGCCTGTCAGATGAAACACTCTCATATAGTATGTACTCTTGGTCTTGATGATAAATAATTTATTGACGGCCCCTATCAACCAACTTCTAACCATGACATACCGTAGAAGACAGTTTTGAGAACCAACTTTGATCCAAGAGAAAGTGGTCGAAATGACGAAAATTCCCTCCCTTAGATATTGGCTAAACAAATTTGCATTCTACGAAATCTCGAATTTCTAACTTACATATAATTCTGAAGTTATTAAAATTTTCAAAACATTTCCACACTGGAATGCATAACGGCAATTTCTTTATAAATTTCCCAAACGCATTTGCTCTGTAAAGTTAAATGCGTCGATGCAAGGCAAATTTCATTATGTGTGCAATGAGTCCCAAAATATAATAACAGTAATAACAACTAAAAATCTTAAACTCACAGAATGTTTGTCAAGAAATCTGCCCACTGCTGAGGATCGGTAAAAACTGGTAAATGGGAGGATGGGTGTAGGCTACTACAAGCTGATTCCATAGCAGCCGTCATGTTGCAACTATAGCAGGAATAGAATATAAACATGAATGAAGCAGCATAATGTACCCAAAGAAATATCATGTGAAGCTAGGGGGGGCTGAAATGCATTTTAAACGGTTTGTGCAATAAGTTTGTTATTTCTGTGGTCACGAGAACGAGGCGAGTTGTCTGGTAACAAAATATTTCAATTTTGAAGATATTGGTCGATGACCTCTTTTGCCACCAACTGTCCATAAGCTAGTACGGTGTTTTGTCAAGTGCTACAGGCTAGGCTTAGCCGGCACACGCCTACGCTAAACCGACATGCTCCTAACCTCTTGCACACGCTTACCCTAACATGACACGCGCCTTAACATATCTAAGCCTAAGCCTCAGCTTTAAAGCCCAAGCCAGTCTGAGGCTTAAAGAAAGATTCGTAATGGTGTCCATATTGTTTTTCTGTGAAATCCAGCGTTCTCATTCTTCTGCAAATATGCGCAAAGTGGCATAACTATTGATATCGAATCAAGAGATTATTATGATTCTAAAGCCATTTAGTAGCCTAACATTTCCTCTTTCCAACAAGATATTCAGTCATTCCCAATGTTCAGAATACTAATTTATATTATTTTATCTGACAGCCTAAGGTAAACACAGGAAAACCAATGTTATGAAAATAATAATAACTTGTCATAGAGGCGCCAAAGCTTAATAATTCAAGTATCAGTGGAAATACCAAATGTTCATCGAGTTAATAGGAAAATAATATAAAATATTCCACACTAGAAAAAAACAGAGCGAAAAATTACCCCCCAGATGTGGGAGGTATAAGGTGGCTCAAACTAAATCACTGAAAATGCCTCCATAAAGACGTTATGTGCACTTTAAAATAGTCGAGGTACCATGTGTATTTATTTTTAGAAAAGTTGAGACTAATAAGTTCTATCCGAAGCTAGAGATCAAGATTAGGGGCGAGTGACGATGGCAACACATTTTAAGAAAAGATGGTAGCCCAGGAATCCCCCAGGTTCACATAACTCTAAAGAAAAACTATTCATGGCAAGAATAGATGAAATATTTAGGCCAAAGTTAATGATTTTTCATTTTTAATAAATATATCCTGTGCTGGTAGCACAGAACAGATAGGTGGCCGTCAAAAGTTGGAGTGGTCTCAAGCTTATGGTATATCTGTAAATTTTCAGACGAGTACTCACAGGTCAACTAATGTGTTTGTGTTTATTTGCTATCATAATAAGCACTCAGAAGTGTTGTAATTTCCCTACAAAAGAGTGGAAACATACCTCGTAAATAGGTGATTACTTGGAATCCCGTAGCATGCATTTCTTCCTCTGATCCAGCCAGTTGGACATTCTTGTTCTAAAAAACTGAAAAAGGCCTTATTTCAGGAAAATACAACAATTTTCAAACTAACAAACTTTAAACAATTTGCTCAAGAACTATTTACACCAAAACATTTCTCACAAATTTTATTTCAACAAACTGTTAATCGAACTGTTGCTTGCTTGCTTATTATTATTAATTTACTTTCGTGTTCTACTATGATGGCAATTTCATTAAATATTCTAATTTTTTAAGTAAGCTTGAACCACTATTACTGACTTATTGAATCATTTGAGGAATATTTCCAATTTGAGGGCAAAATAGTTTTCTTGAATGACTCCATTGCTGATGTCGACACGCGCAATGCTTCTTCCTTTCGTAAGTTTGAAATAGCTTTAAATTGATCAAGAGTCCGAATCTAAAACATTTAATAATTTCTAGTATACTCTGTCACGGTTTTACAGTTTACAACATTCAGTTTTCAACTCTCTGTCAGCACAAAGCGAGTTATTCCCAGAAAATCAATAAGTTTTAGTATGCAGTATGCACATGTCATAATGATATGATATCCGTTATTATCCGGCAGCTGATCGTGTTGGGCGCTAGCCGGTGCAGCCAATGACCAGCCAAGCCATTTGTCGTTGACCGGTTGACCTAGAATTTCGGGCCAATTGACATGGCCACCCAATTATGTAGTGATTGGAACTTCGTTGGCCGTTGGCAGTTCGTTAGCAGTGGCAAATTGCCGTTGGTCGGTGCAAATTGTATTGTCCGTTCGCTCGGCGTAGCTCAGACATTATGTTGATTACATACCTCAGTTGCAGAATAGAAAAGTTTTGCTTGTGCTCTCTTTAAAAGTTTTGTGTTACCGTTGAAATTTTCGAATCTTCAATTAGTACCAGATAATATTAAGAGTACATAATGAGAGCAGAAACTATACCTATCACACAGAGGTACATGGATCCAAACGGGGTTGCTCACTCGCTTTATATTTTGTACGTCTATGGGTTAAACATACACGCCTATGCCCCTCAACAAATTGGGCTTCTGTTAATTTCAAAGTGTAATTATGTAAGGGATGGACATGGTACACATATAGGGGCGGCGTCAGAGAAGGTCAATTTGTGGGGGAGGGGGCAACCGATACCGTGCATAGCACAGTCTTACTCTGATAACCGAGAGCATGCCTGCTGTCTCAATCTTAACACTATATACTCGTGATAATGCACAGTACGGTAAATGGCATTGTGAGTGTGTGTTCGCTGTGGTTTGCTAAACTCACTTGGCCCATTTCTTTTATATTATCTTTCAACATAGTTCCCACTTTTAGTACGATGTCTCGGCAGATATTATTTTTATATGATGTATAAACAAATAATAATTATAGAAACAAAAGTGGAAGAGCTTCAGGCTTAACTGTAGGGAAGGGGGGAGATCTTTTGAGCTTGCCCCCAAGCACTAACTTTTGAGTTTTTTGACCAATAAGTTTGAATTTTTGTATGGGTGCATACTGGAAGCTGAAATAGAAAAAGCTGAAATAATAAAACTGAAAAAAATTTAAAAATGTTAAATTTTACTTTGGTAAGGAGGAACGAGAGGACCCGAAAAAAATTTAAAAAAAATTTGATGAAAACGTGAATACAGTGGTTTTCTGATTCGCTGAGCACGAATCCGAAATCCGTTTTCGATTCAGCTATTCGTTTGCTCAGTATTAGCTAACGATATAAGCTTAACATGTTAGCTTACATTTATTGGGCTAACGACAAGGTGATCGAGAAACGGATTTCAGATTCGTGCTCAGCTCCCCAGAAAACGCCTGTATGCAAGATTTCAGCAACATTTTTTCAAAAAGGTTCGGGTCCCCTTGGTCCTCCCTTATCAAACTAAAATTTAAAATTTTTACAATATTTAAAATTTAATAATTGTTTAGTTTTAAATCCATCAGCCTCCAATATGCACCCATACAAAATTTCAAAGTTATTGGTCAAAAAACTCAAAAGTTGTTGAAGCGCAAAAAAACAAAGAACGCAAAAGAACTTAACAAATTTACATATTTTCAAATTTAATATTAAAACCCGAGGCCCCTGCTAAAAAGCAAGATAGCATACTAAACTGTTTCGAAGAAACTACATGATAATGATATTAGGTGTATGAGATAAGATTTATGAGATAAAGACTTATGATAAAGATATATAAAGATAAAAGCAAGAAGATTTTGAGCATAAAGCCGATATTAATGTTACTGCATGTCAGAAAAATGAATAATTTATAAAATGTCCGGTTTGTAAATGATTAAATTTATTAAACTTTCAAAAAATATTGCTTACAAAATATTTTCCTATAGGCGACAACATGAAGGCAGTCTGGAAGAAAGGATTATAGTTGCAGACTGTAATTGATGGGAATTGTGGATTGTATTCAAACTGAAATAAAGTTAAGTCACAAGAATGATATAGAGCAAGAACATGACGATATCGAGAACTGAAAATGAACAGCCGCCTTTCAAGAGATTTCGATTACAAATTAAGTGTGAGCATCAAACATCTAACTTTATCTGACTTTATCTAATTTATCTACTTTATCTTTTCGTCACTACAGCAACACGAACTCGGTGAACAGAGATGCTAGAATTTACCTTAATAACAACCCGTACAGGCGAATCTGACACTTCGTGTCCAATGGCAACTATGTAGTACACCATAATAACTGTAGCTGTAGTTACAGTAATTGAATTAAAAATCAAAGAACAAATATTAACGGGTACCATGATTGACGGCATCAAGATTAAGGCATCTACCACCACACCGAACCGCTGGTCGTTATGGCTGGAAAGCGTCTAACGCAAAGATATCAATTATTTCGGGTCGTTATATCTTATAACAGTAAGTCACTCTTAATTTGCAACTCCTTCAACTTTTACTTTACTTCTGCAACGGCCTGAGATAAAACTCTGGTGCCGAGTTTCATGGTCTGTAATTGGAACGTTTTCCGAAGTTGTACGTCGCACATTATGGCAGCATAAAGTATAATTGAAAGGTTTTATGGTTATCTAAGTTTCTGCCTTTATAAACAAATACGCAATATTTTATTTAGATATTTATGTAAAATAGTTCACGAATGTTTGCTAATAGCAATTAAGCTTGGTAAACTTTCATTGCAGAAAATCAACTAATTGGTTTCTAGATGCAAGAGTTGATTCCTAGAAGGAATAAGCTATACGTAAATGTAATCTACATGTTCTTCCCTATCATCTGGTGGAACGGCATAGCCGCCTGACAAACTAAGCCACTGCATTTGTTTAAATAGATAGTTCCAACAGAGTTCAAAATTTTCAATATTGTCATTGTCGTGGAAGCGTGGAAATATTTCTGTAACCTAGAATCTACATGTTCGAGAAAAAAGAAGCAAATGCACAGACTGTTAGCCAGTAACTGAAAAGTGTTGCGGGCAAATGGCCGTTCGGGCATTAATAACGGGTTAAACATCTTTCATCCATGGAAATTGTCAAAAATTTAGTCAGTTTTTTGAGATAACCTCTGGTTGAAAATTATTGCAGGAGAGAGAAACTGTTGGTGACGATGTTTTTATAAAGAATTGATATTCAATCCATATCTACCTTTAGCATTTTCTCGTTCAGCGTTTACTTAGATTAACTTTTTGTTGACGTAATGCAATTTGTTCTCTTGCCATAAATTTCCTTCCGTAAATGTTGGGGAAAACAGTCAATTTAATCTCAATAACCAAACATTGGGCAGATAAATCCCGAAAGCTGTAAAGCGTAAATGCCCACAAAACGCAGTAGATATCAACAGTGCGTTATTTCTTGCTTATTCTGCCAACGAGTGCAGCAGGGATAATGGAAATTGAAGTGAAATTAACGGTACTTCCTGGCTGACTGCTAATTAAATTTGTGTCAGCTCCAACTGTCCTGTTAGTCAGCTGATTTAGCAACTCAGATTCGTCCATTACAGTACTGAGGAAGAAATTAGTATGCAAGTGTAATCACAAAACGTTAATAACAAAAGAAAGCCAGAAAATGTTTTGAATTTGTCGGCTGAGAAATTGCTGACAAACGAAAATTAATGTAAAATAGGCATTGCTTGCTTCCAGTTATTGGTGATTATGTGACACCGAAAATGTAACACCTATGTTAATGCGCCAACGTTAAGCCAATAGTTAAAGTTCATTTGATCGTTTGTTGATGCATCGGTATCTTGCTTGTCGAATAAAAACCTTGCATGGATACATTGTCTAACAGAGAATACAGAAGGGAAAGACAGAGGTTATGAGCCGACGTTGTCTCTTCTTACATTCTTATTGTATTTCCGGCTAAGGATAAAGCATATAAATTCTGCAGATCCGGAGCATACAAGTGGGCTTATGAGGCAAGAATAAACAAGTAGGCCCCAAAAAGAGCAGTATTCCTTTGTAGACGTGCTTTTATCCAAATACAAAGTTGTCTTTATTGGAAGCTTTTTTGCGTTAGAAGCTCCAGGTTTGGTTTACAATTTCACTTGACTTCCCTTTATTTCTTTTGATATCGAACTACTGTTATCATTTGAAATATCCCATTGAATGTTTTTGCTTTCTTATCAGACCAGACTTCCCTCAGCTTCGCACAATACAATCAGTTAACATCATTGGCAACAACAGCAGTACAGCTGACAAATCTACATACGTTCTTCCAAATAAAAAGGAAAGAAAATTTTTCTGCAAAAAATTCTATTACTTATCATTCCACTCCTCCATTTTCCCCGATTCTCAATGAATTCCATGCTCCTCACGGAGTGCAGGCCTATGCTTGCCATGCCATGATTGGGCTGAACTAGTAATGTCCAGCTAGTACCTTATCTATTCGCCTAATGCACCATGTGTAGCTCCCAACCTTACACTGGTGCTAAAAGATCTGCAATCGTTTAGATTATTGACAGCAGAAGACTGCGCGAAGGCTCTCAGTTCAGTTCTTAAGGTGGTGATTCCTTTTGGGCACATATTGTTGGTTGACGGCTCAAAGCAAGATGAAATTTGATGAAACTTTCAAAAATGAGTTCATTTAGTGTGCTAACACCGTCCGCGCAATCCCGCTTCAAAATTTCGAGATTTCCGTTCAGGGCGGTTTTTCCAAATTTCTGACAGCTGAGCACCAACTGCATAGTTATAACTATACCCATTTGAAAGATCTCGTTGAGCTCTACATTTTTGCTTTTGGAAGCAACTTTCTAGCTCTTCTCTAGTGTGAGATATAGCCGATTTTCTTATTTTGGTGTTGAAAACTTGTCATTTTTGCAGAAATCAAATAATCCACAATTTCTTGAGCTACGCAAGCCGTAAAATTTTACTAAGGGTGTCGATTTGAAGGTCTCGTCGAGGCCGATTATCCGAGGCGTGATAGTCTTCCAACTGCTATCCCGTGAGCTGCTATCATAAAAAATGTAGTTTTTGCAAAAACATGACCAAATTTTTTCCAGCGAGTGTGGAGCATTTACTATGCTAGCTAGAGGGTTGCCACTTACTGGACGTGTTTTACACAAAAATACCCAGGGACCCTTTTTTAGTTACCCCGATTGCTGCTTTCTAGCTAAAGTGGCCGCTTGCTAAATTTGGGAAAAGTAGGCAAAATCCAGGTTGCGCAAACATTTTAGCTACTTTCTTCATAACGAAGAGTGATTTCATGATAATTAAAAAAGGGTCCCCAGCTATTTGATAGTAGAATCGAATGATGTAGCCGATGCCTCCCGAAAAAATTTACTTTAGTCTGCAAAAAATCTGGAAAATTAAAGTACTTCTAAAATCCAGGAAAATAGTTTGCGAAAACTGACATTATTTTCATTGCACTCATTAGAAAGGGAAAATATTAAGCTCCATTTTGATATAAAAATGACTTCTTAACTCCAAGTAATGAATGAGTAATAAGGGTTCAAAGTTGATATCTCCAAAAGGAATCACCACCTTAAATAGGCTCCACAACCTAGTTTGCATATCCGAATTGCAAAAAATCTGACCTAAGCTAGCAATGTGTTGAAGATAGGGCTTCTGAATGGAGAAACTACTCACAATTCACCAAACATACTAGTTTCCTTTTGATACATTCGAGCTCAAGCAAAAAATCGGAAGCCACTGGACTCTGTTGCGGGTTAGCAGAAATGATCGAATTATTTAACTGACTTCAAGAGAATTAAATTTTCAAGCTTCTCCGACCAGCTAGGTAGTGTTGTTTCAGTAGCCCATTTTAGTTTCAGTTTCAGTTTCAGTTTCAGTCGACAACCTGAGTTAATTTCAGTTTCAGTTTCAGTTTCAGTCAGATACCAAAAATAATTTCAGTTTCAGTTTCAGTTTCAGTCGTCATCCCAAAATAATTTCAGTTTTGGTTTCAGTTTCAGTCGCTGATCGAAATTAATTTCAGTTTCAGTTTCAGTTTCAGTCGGTGACGCAAAATAGTTTCAGTTTCAGTTTCAGTCGGTGATGTCAAACAGTTTCAGTTTCAGTTTCAGTCCACGTTTTGGACTAGTTTCTGTTTTAGTCCGGCTTTTTCAGTTGAAGTCGTCGCCCAAAAAGATAAATTTCAGTTTTTGCATATTTGGAATTTAAAACTGTTGAAGCTGCAGTTTTATTTTAAATCTCAGCTTCTATGTCAGTTCTAAGTAAAACAGTTTTATCTAATATATTGTACTTGCAATCCAATCATTTTCTTTGTGAAGAAAAAATTAAGATTCGTTCTTAATTAAGTTTTAATAGTTGCTTGCTGTATTGGCTTTCTCATTAACTAAGTACCTAAACCATCTTGGTTATTCGCTTAAGTAAAGCATCTCCTCAAAATGTAAATCTGTTGAGGCCATAAAGCTTCATTGCTGCAATTCGATTCTTAGCTTCTGGGGGGCACATCAACCACTTGTGCTTTAAAAAATGTATGTATAAAACAATTACGCTTTTACATAACTTCCTAGTTTAGCTTTATCTAATATGCTGACAGTAAATGATCTGAAAAGTAATACTTCTATAATAATACGAGAACCTAAAACGTATCATATTCCTTCAATTCTTTCGCAAGGAAAACTATTATGGGAAGTCTGCAATTTCATTTTACAGAGAACTTAACCATACGCAGAGACTGAAAGGGTCTTGCACGCAGAGACTGAAATGGAGTTTCAGTTCCAGCATGAACTGAAACAGGTTTCAGCTCCAGCTACAAGGAAAGACGTCAGATTTTACGCTGGGACTGAAACTGTTTCAGAGTTTTCTAGTTTCAGTTTCAGTTTCAGTTTCAGATCTAGAATTAGGGTAGTTTCAGTTTCAGTTTCAGTTTCAGTCGGATACCAAAAATAATTTCAGTTTCAGTTTCAGTTTCAGTCGGCTAGTCTAAATGGTTTCAGTTTTAGTTTCAGTTTCAGTTCGTTTTCCAAACTAGTTTCAGTTTCAGTTTCAGTTTCAGTCGGATACCAAAAATAATTTCAGTTTCAGTTTCAGTTTCAGTCGGCTAGTCTAAATGGTTTCAGTTTTAGTTTCAGTTTCAGTTCGTTTTCCAAACTAGTTTCAGTTTCAGTTTCAGTTTCAGTGACTGAAACTGAAACATGTAGAGACTGAAACCTAGTTTCAGTTTCAGTTTCAGCGACTGAAACATCACTACAGCTAGGTAAACTAAACGTTTCACTTTCAAGCACTTTTAATCATTTCAGTGATGAGGTTTGTAGAAATGTCGAGACGAAGCTCAGAGTTCTGCACGCCGGGATAGTAAAAGCTTTCTGAAGTAAACTAAGAGAAGTAAACGATTGAAAATTAGAAGCAGCCAGTGAATCCTTAATATCTTATGCCTTTGTCTTCATGTCAAAAATCTTTATGTACCTGGGATTAAGTGACAAATTATAGTATCATATGTTGTCCATCAAACGAACGTCAATTTAATGTCAAAATTCACAAAACTAAAATTTGTATATCGCCGAAACAATTTATCAACAACTAGAGCTGTGCCCTTTTTGAAACCCCGATTTTACACCACTGTTGGCATCTCGGATGGGATCCCATAATCTCCCATGAGATGGGATTCAAAACTCATCCCACGTGGGATTGGTAGGATTCAGTGGGATTGTTTTGCCCTTCTCCACTTGCAAACAGCGTTTTCAAAGTTTGAAAAAATACAATTATTTTGGTAAATTTTGCCATGGAAATTTCTGTTCATTTCTGTGCATGGAAGGTTCAATGTGATGATTAGCCTGCATGCACAACTCCTGCACGAGTGCAAGCTAAGATGAATTTACCCCCGTGCAGTGCGTAGCAACAGCAAAACTTGTAGCCCCGCGCAGCAAGCATTTTGCCCCCGCGCCTACCATGCCTTGGTTGCGTAGTTCGCAGAAATCTTGCAGTGTTGCGGAAATTTCTGCAAATTTCGGAATATGTTGACGATAAAGTCCAAACATGCCTATGAGTCGTCTCAATTCAGAGTAGCTTTACGGAAAGGGTAGTTGAAGCAGTGTCTCAATTTTATCTTTCTTTGGGAGAATGCCTTCAGACGAGATGTGATAGCTAAAGAAATCAGTATTTCTCTTCTGAAGCTACTTCCGACTCCTCTTGTTGGTTTCCGGTGATGTGGAGCACAATCCAGGCCCACCCATGAACAATCCATTGGTAAAACCTGAAGAGCATGGTCAAGCGACAGTATCCCGCGTTTCGGTAAAGCCTCCCCTTTTATCGTCAGAGCCCTGATTTATGGTTCAGGCAGATCGAGAGCCAATTTGTGATCCGAGCCTGATCCTTTCCGGGATCTCTCTCACTAAGAATTATTTTAACTCATCACAACCTCACGACACAGCAAATGCAAACATACTGAAATGAGTAGTTATTTAGAACTGCGTACATGCATTTCTCCCTCTAATCCAGCCATTAGAACATTTCTGTGCTAAAAAAGCATTGCAAAATCCTTGTCTTTTGTAAGCTCGGTGAGCAAAGACACGAAAACATAGTGTAAACTATTTGATCAAGTATTTTTATTCCACTAGATTTTTATAATTTTCACTTAAAATTGATCCTTCAATTATTGCTTATTGTCTGCTATTAAGCACCTTAATATTTGAAGGATAATTTCATTTTTCTTAGATTCTACAACAACGTTTTAATATTTTCACTGACGCTTTGAATCGTTGGATTAATATTTCCAATTAGGAGGCAGAACAATTTTCTTAAATGGCTCCATTGCTACTCTGGAATCGCGCAATGCTTCTGTTTCCCGTAAGTTTGAAACAGCTGTACTGTTCAAGAGTCCGCACCTAAAACATTTAATACTATTTTAAACTCAACTTCTATCATTTGTTTTCCGTTGTCACCGTTTGCCGGTTTACTGAATTCTAATCTATACTCACTGCTATCATAAAACAAATGAACCTCCCAGTAACATATTTAACTTCGTAGTTTCTAGTATATAATCGCAAGTACAATAACAGTCCTTTCTTCATCTTTGCTATTCTACATCTTTCAATTAATTAATCCATACAATTTCATACAATTAATCATCATAGTTAACATCCCTTCCTTTAGAATTACACAAATCTGCGGAATGTGTCAGCGAGGTTTGATAGCTCTACCGTAATTTCAGGCAAGTGAACAAATTAAATTGAAAAATTTTCTTGCAAAATATTTTCCTATAGGCGACAACATGAAACCTCCCTCAACTTAGCAGTCCCGTTTATTGAGTTAAACTTGAAACCAATTGAGCCAGATAGCTGGCGCTTTGTACTAAATGAGACACCAATAAATTTAATTGAGACACGTCTCAGTCAAGCATAAAACAGCAATATATACTTATCGGGACTGCTAACTAGAGGTGAGCAATCCCACTCTTGAGTCAGGCGGTCTCACTTCGCCAATACACTTCGATTAATTACAGATAAATGAGCCACTCACTTAAACCGTGATTTAACCCCCTATTTAATTAAAATTGTATAACAACTTTAGGAGGAACCTTTTGCTCGTTGCACTGATTTATATGTATTTGTAGTAATCGTTTGGAGTAGAGAAAGTAGTCAAACCCAAATTGCTAACATACTATGGTTACTACGCTGTTATGGAGAGCGGTTTTATAACTAAAACTGTGGTTCAGCCGCTCAGCTATTTGTTGAAGGTATCGAATGGTAAACTGTCTGTCCATTTGGTACATGAAGGATCCGGCAGGAATCACGTGGACGTGACCGTGGGTAATACTCCACCAACATAGGTGTACCACCTGCTTGGGTTGGGGGGGAGTAGAAAGTCCTAATCTGGCTTGGGGGCTCTCAAAAGTCGGAAACTTTTACCAAAAACTGTAACCAATCTGTACACTAATTTTTTCAGCTAAAAATTGTCATTTTTCGACATAAAATCTGCCACTTTTGACACAAATATAATCTAAAACTACTTTTATGTTGCGTTTTAAAACCTTTTTATTAATGTTTTTAACTATTTACAGCCGATTTTCACATTTTCTCGAAAATTTTCAAAAAATTTGCAAACATTTTTCACTAAATATAGCATTTTTTCACTTGGTTGAACCCCATTTTAGAGGGGGAGGGGGTTTGAGCTCGCCTATGGGGGAGTAGTGAAGGTTGAGTATAGGGAGAGAGGGTGTGGCCTTCTCGTGGAGGGATCTCACAGGGGGCAAACTGTAGCCTGGTTCACCTGTGCCCACCAACATACGAAGTCCTAAGTTTCTCTGTCCAAATGCCTGGCAATAAGTTATAATCACTCACCCACACGAATAAACTAAGTTTTAGGCTTTTATACGGCATTTTAGAGCTACCAGACTTCTTCATACTGGACGGACACTCCGGAGACCACCAGTGATCACTAAGCCTTCTACGAGTTCAACTGCTCTACGTATTTGGAACGCTGGGGATAGCAGTTTTCGGTTAAGAATGCGTTATTCAGTGCGCTTTATCCAAAAATAATGAGAAATAGTTGCTAGCTGCTCTCTGGGATCCGGTCCGCCACTGATTTTTTGTTAACGGTTGATTGTTTGTTAAACTGTTAACAAAGACTCATATATTTTCGTTTACTGCACCATGCTAATAGGTCGTAGAGCAACGAAACTTGGGTTTGAACCTTAGCCCAAGTCCTATCCATGGGTCCTCAAAGCAATTAATTTGGTTTAGTTTTGCGAAAGCTCAAGCCAAAAAACCAAATTTTGATATTTTTTGTTAAGCTTGCTCTATAAAATATATTTTTGGTTTTGTTAGTGTACTTATTTCAGGTTTTGTCCAAACGTTTGTTGGATTTTAATCCTGTTTCGCCGGGAAACATGATGATGAACAAACGTGCCAAATTTCAAGCCGATTCATTAAGTATTTAGTTCACAGTATCTGTTCAAAGTTCACCCCGGTAGTTGTACTACCATCTTAAGTTAGCGCATCTTGAAGAACGCAGGATTATTAAGGACTTTGTTTTAGTACATAGACTATTGCATGGTTTGCTTGACCTTGATGCCTCTGTTTTTGATTTGAACTTATATGATGGTACAATATGACATCCGTGAAAACTAACCATTAAACGGAGTAATTTGGAAATACGTAAATACCTTTTTACAAATAGTGTAGTTCCAAATTGAAATTCGCTAGACTTACAAGCAGTCGCAGCAGAGTCATTAATTTCTAATGCTTAATTAATTCCTTAATTCATTAATGCTAATGTCTCGCTTCCTAAATTCACCAAGAGCAGGGGATTAGTAGTTGGCTAACCGGCCCATTCCGCTCTATTCCACCTAATGCTTGATGTTTTTGTATTAATAAACTATTTACTGTTTACTGTTTACATGGAACTATTCCATCTTTTTATTGTGGTGATTGGCTGGAATAAAATAACTAACTATAAAAGTCTTTTCATAATGGTTCTGTCAATGAACTGAAGACAAAGAAAGGCAAAGAAACCTGCAAGCCGCTACCAAAACAGGCAACTGCTAGCCCTGTTGGATTTTGTTCAACGTAATTGCAATAAGTTTTTTCCGCAACAGGAAAATGTTCGTGAAAAGCAATCATCTAATCTCTGCTGACGAAACAATTACTCAGTTCTTCATTTACAAATGGTTATATAGCGTGAGCACCTCTAAATTCTAACAGTGCGTTCGTTCTTGCTCATTCAGCCACAAATGCAGCTGAGATAACTGAAACTAAGGCACTTCCTCGTTTGATGCTAATTGAATTTGTGTCAAATGTCACCTAATTCAATGACTAAAATCCTTCCAACACAATGCTGAAAGAAAGAGCAAGCATACATATATGTATTTTGGATATTTTAGTTAGCACATTATGCACATATTGCATATATATTGCTACTAAAATGGCTGCGAAAAATTGAAAGCCCGAAAATAAAATAAAAATTCTTCACACTATTTAAAATATGTCTACTGCGAAACCCAAGAAATAGTTTTCCAATAAGAAAACTTGAGGCCCAGAAGTCTTGGCCATCTTGGATAAATCGAAAGTGCCACTACAGTCAAACTACAGGCTGGATAACGGGTTTTGCACTAGAATCGAGTCCAATGCATCTGTAATTGCCAGAATTCCGGGACATGGGCTCATTTTCAGAAGTTCATTTTACTACAAGAATTGCTCTGCTATTTCAAGGATTTCAAATGACACCAAGCACTAAACCTCTATGCTTTTTCGATCAGCTATAAACTAAACGCATTAACTTTCACTTTAACTTTTAAGTATATAGTAATGAGGTTTTCATGAAAATGTCAAGACAAAGTCCAGAGTTGTCTAAGCATGACGAGCAAAACCTTTTTGAAGCATCAACAAAAGTTAATGATTGAAATTCGTAGACAGGCAGTAATCCTTCAATACTTGAATGCTTCGTCAGTATTACAAACACACAGCTCACAACCTGAGAATAAACGACACATCCGTTAAAGCTTCGTATTTTACGACTGTTAAATCAACGTTAATTGAGTTAAAAGATCACACTCAATTAATTTGTGTGCGGCCTATTATCAACTAATATCAACTATTATACGTGAGCCCTTCAAACATGAGCGTGACTTTAGAACACCGACATACTTTTGCTGTACGCCTCAGCTAGATTATTTCAATTTAGAGACCGAGGTCATGTGATAGTGATTAACGTCTAGGTTTAGGCAAGGTAATTCGAGCAGAACTATCATAATATGTTCTTAACGTAATGGCCACCAAAGCTCGGCCTTGATAAAACGGACATAACGTGAAACTGACTGCAGTCTCAGTTTAGAAACATTAAAATTAGTACTATCTACCATACACTCCGGCACAGAATTCCAGATGGGAACAATACTTGAGCTGAAGAAAACATGTTTTAACATCTATTTGATGCCTATTTTGCATAAATTTCCATTTGCTATGGAATTTGAATGCACGAAAAAGTCGCTTACAGGCAGTCAACTTCGCCACGTATAATCTTGTACATGAAAACTAAATCTTTAACAATTCGTCTTTATTCATGCCTAGTCGAGAAAGTCTGTCTTGATATGAAACTGAGCCTAACCCTGGCAGCACTTCAGCAAATCTTTTTTGAAACTTTTCAATCAGATCAATATCACCAACAAAATTTAAAGGGGTAGTAAATTTTGGGGTAATGATGTCTCCTAAATGCACCGTTCTCGTGAAACTATAGGTTTCCAGGAAGTCTGGGTCTGGGGAGGGAGTAATTTTGGGAATTTGGTGGTCTTCGGCAGACCCCGAAAACGCCCCTGTAGCGGTACCAGGACTTTTGGATGGGGACTAGACCTTTAAATCTGACGCCCGTTTTTGGGAAAATCAGAATTTTAGGAAATTTTTAGACAATAATGTCGTAGTTTGCTAGAAATGTTAAGATGGAGGTGTACGACCAACCAAGCTTTACAAGTGGTAACTGCGCACTAATGGAAATCTGGATGAGAGGTAGTTCCAGTCGACCCGAACAGATTCTCGCCAAAACACACCTTAAAACTTATAAGAAAGAGGGTGACCCTCGAAAATTATGAACGTCATAATAAAATATTGAGAAGAAAAGATACTGATAGGATTATGGACTAAGCTTTCGCAGAAAAATAATAAAAGGCAATTGAAGTTTTACCAAAACAAATTAATTAAGTTACAGCATTCTTATGAATAAAAGAACAGTATTACAACCCCTCAATATTTTCTACAGATTATAAATCCCTATCGCAATAACAGACTCAGAAATATTTACCAAAGCCTACACGGCTGATATTCCACAAACCACCATTCGAATTGAAAAGAACTCCTAAAATACAAAACTGTCTGTCATGTCTGATGGGAACTGCCATATAAGTGCCACAGGACGGTGCGTGAAGGGTTACCCATAATCCTTCAGCCGCAACGATGGGTATCAGTACCTTGCAGTACCTAAAAACTGCTAAAAAAGGACCAAAAGGTTAACTTCGTCTGCCGGGTCTTCTCAAATTAGGGTACGGAGGTAACCTCCCGCAAAACTTAGGGTACGGAGGTAACCTCCCGCAAAACTTAGGGTACGCAAGCTACGTCTGGGCCGGTTGGCGGGGGAGAGAATTTAGCATAGCTATCACAGTTCCTTTCGGATCTTCCGCAAAATTAGCGATAAAGATAATTAGTAAAGGAATTTAGTAGGATAAATAAGTAAGATAATTTATCCCAGTGTTTTGTTGCTTAAGGTGGTGATTCCTTTTGGGCACATATTGTTATTTGGTGGCGTAAATCAACATGAAATTTGATGAAACTTTCCGAAATAAGTTCTAGCGTTCTAACACCCTCCGCGCAATCCCGATTCAAAAATTCGAGATTTCCGGTCAGAGTGGTTTTTCCAAATTTCTGAACGTTTGGCAACTGCTTATACAGTTATGACTATATTCATTCAAAAGATCTCATTGAGGTTCACATTTTTGCTTTTTAAAGCAAGTTTCTAACTTTTCTCTACCGTGAGATATAGCCGATTTTCTTGCTTTGGTGTCGAAAACTTGTCATCTTTGCAGAAATCAAATAATCCAACATTCCTTGTACTACGCAAGCCGTAAAATCAAACTAAGGGCGTCGATCTGAAGGTCTCCTAGGGACAGAACCATCCGGCGCATGATCGTCTTCCAACTGCTATCCTGCAGGCTGCTATCATAAAAAATGTAGTTTTTGCAAAACCACGACTAGTTTTTTTAAAGATTGTATAGCATTCACCATGCAAGCTGGAGGGCTGCTACTGAACAAATGTGTTCTGCACAAATATACCCAGGGACGATTTTTTTAGTTGACCGATTGCTGCTTTTTAGCTAAACTAATCGCCTGACAAATTTGGAAAAAGTAGGCAAAATACAGGTTACGCACACATTTCAGCTTATTTCTCTATAACGATGAGCTATTTCACAATAAATAAAAAATCGTTCCCAGCTATTTGATGGAGGTATCGAACGATATAACCGATGTCTCGCGAAAAAATTTACTTGAGCCTGCAAAAATTCTGGAATATTATACTTCTTCTAAAATGTGTTAAAAATATTTTAGAGAAGCAACATTAGTTTCGTGGCATGCGTTAAAAAGAAAAAATGTCAAGCTACATTTTGATATAAAAATGGCTTCTAAACTCCAAGTAATGAATGAGTAATAATGGTGCAAACTTTATGTGACCAAAGGGAATCACCACCTTAAACAGGAGTAAGTTTGTGGAACCTTTAAGTAAGATATAAGCATTAAATTAAGTTAAAAGAGTTACAAAGTAACCTTAAACATGCTTAAGCGTGTGTAAGTAGGACCAAAATGGTACGAAGAGTCCCGAAGTACCCTCGTGGTACTGTGATATTAAAATAAATTAAATAAGGGGGGTTAATGGAGTTTTAAAGTTAACTGGAAACAAGAAATATTGGTTAAAATATGAATAAAGTACCTTAAAAATAAGAATTGCGGAGAAGATCCTCCTGTCCGCGCTGTAGGCCCCTAGAATAGAAAACGGGTATATAGTTCGGGAGCTACTGTGGCGTACTGGGGTGGGAAATAAAATTGACATTGAAATTTTTGAGAAACACATGCTGATGCAAATAAGATAGGTGACAACTAAACGAGATACGTACTAAAATAATTTTGTATAAATATGGAGCAAAAGAGGGAGAGCATATTGACATGACTAGTGCGTCATACATCTTCTAACATTACGCAAGGTAACATAGACAAGTCAAAACAAAAAACCCGCTATCAAACCCGTTAATAAAATACGAAAGGAAATGAAAATTGAAAGAAAACTGAAAAGAAATGAACATTGCTTTAGTAAAACGTTTTGAAAAGAATTTCGGTTAGATGATTAAAGCAAATATAAACACAACATAAACATATAAAACTGTATATCAAATCACATATATAAGGCAACATTATGCATAAATCACAGTCAAAAATCATTACAAGGTACATGAAATTTTGATTGGTAAAATTGAAAATTGGTAAAATGTAAGTTTAATAAAAAGTCTATAATTTTTGAATAAATCTAGGAAAAAGGTTTACATTTTAAATGTTTATAATATCGGAAAATACGAAGCTCAGAAAAGTACATACAGACACATTAAAGCACAAAACCAAACTAGCTTAAAATCACCAAATCATAGAAAAATTGTTTCTTTGGAATAGGTCTATATACAGTATAAACGTCACTATCGATGGAATGGTACCACACTTTAACAAAGAAGGGGAATGTGGGTACTAGACCCCTCAAAAATTGGAAGTTTGGGCACAAAGGCTAGCGTAATCAGGGCCAAGGGACAGGGGGGCAGTGTCAGGAAAGGCTGGCCAAACCAAAAGCTAATGCATATTTTATCAGAAAATGGACAGTTTCTTAAATTTTCGAAAAATTTGTCAAAAAATCGCGTAAAATTACTCATTATGCTCTAAAATGGCTTTAAAGTAGCTAGTTAAGCTCTAAATTCGCTTAAAATCTGCAAAACTTGCACATTTTCTAAAAACTTTTCTGCTTGAACCCCCCCAATTTTGGTTAGGTACAAGGATAGGTAAAATTTGGGCTAAAACCGGTACAGGACCCCCTCAAAGCTAGTAAAGTTCGGATAGGAAAGGTCCAAATTTCAAATGAGTTCAATCACAAACACTCAATTCATATGCAGCCTAAACAACTATCAACTATAATACGTGAGTCCTTTGGAAAAGAACGTGACTTCAGAACACAGAGCAGGTTTTGTGGTACCTTCCATTGGGGCCAGACATCCTGAAGGAAGAGCCCCAAATCACAAACGGTGGGGTACTGGCTGGGTTTGAGGTTGCGGTTGGGTTTCGCGCCCAATCTTGATTTGGTGTTTTTATTTCAATTATGGATGTTAAATGTTGCTGGTGTGGTGGTGGTAAAACAATTTGGCATGGTGATTTCTTTTGGGCACGGATTGTTTTTTACCGCCCAAAATCAAAATGAAATTTGATCTGATGAAACTTCCAAAATAAGTTCTTTTAGCGTTCTAACACAATCCGTGCAATCCCGCTTTAAAATCTTGGCATTTCTGTTCAGGACAGTTTTTGACAATTTCTGACAGTTTGGCCGCAGCTACATAATATAGGTATAAAGGCGCCTACGCGGCCCCCTGGAGACAGTGTTGGCCTGGTGCCAGCTAATTAGAGGTCCGGGAGGGGTAAAAAGGTTACCATAATAAAGTACTCGAGCAGTACTACAACTATCACCATACTTTTGGTTGAAATCCCGGACTTCGAAATTTTGAACTAGGCGCGAGTTACCGTGCGTTTGTTTTTTTCTCGGTTAATAAAGCTTTTCGGAAGTGCTTATGTAACGGTGCGTGAGTGTATAGCCTAGTCCTGAGAACGACTGCACTTGGTGTACAACTTTATTGCTCGGGAGCTTCACACAAACTGACTTCAATCTTCCAAGAAACATTCAACATCAGCTTACCAAAATACAAAGTTCAATCCCAAAACTCTTGAAGCAATTTATAAATGTTTTGACTCCACTATTCTTAGTGCAAATCTTTAAAAGCACCGGAGTCAAAACAACAGAAAAAACAAGAATAACAACAATCCTAGCTTTGAGGGGTTTCTACCGTAACCTTTCAAAGCTAGGATAAAACATCTGTAGTAATTAATAATTCATTAATTGTTAGCTATGAAAAGTCTATATCTAGGTTACATTTTGGGGGTTTATAAGAATGAACGTCCTCGTTCATAAAGTCTATACCTAATCAAAATTCTAGGTTTGATAAGATTTAAAGGATTTTAAGCTTTAGTGAAGTTGAAATATAGGAAAAACGCGTATTCAAAGTGAAAACAAAATTGTTTTTAGCAACAACTGTGGAAGTTAACTTTAGAGATACTAACTCTTAGTTACGCTAAATTACCGCAGACTAACACACAATTATTAAAATAAAACAGTCTACAAAATCTACGGAAACAGGTCTTTGGATAAATGTTCAGTATTCTATCTTGGAGCATAAAGTCACAAAAGTAATTCAGGCAGATTTGACTGTGGCTGGTTCGGTTACTGCGGCTGATTTGTTGCTTGAGGCTGTTGACTGGGGGCCGCTAGTTGGATACCCCATAGCTCTGGCTGGTCTACGACTCCCAAAGACAGGCAGAGAACCTCAGATGGCAGAAGCACCGCTGGGATGGCCATGAAAAGAGCACCTGGGGGCACGTCAGTGCGACCGTCCATCACATTGACTGTGAGGGTTCTGGCAGCTATAGGCGGGGCTATTCCTATACCCATCCCATAGGAGGCTTGGGAATTGCTTCCTGGAGAGGGTTGAGCTGATACCTGGTAGCTCTGACCCAACTGCGCAGATAAGGCAGTCGTCTGGCCCATCGCTAGTCCCGACTGAGGAGGTCGAGGCCCTACCGGACGAAATCCAGGAGGCGCAGGGACATAAACTCTGGGCGCCGGGTAGGACATGGTCTCCGAGGTGCCACGGTGCAGTGGAGCCAACCTAGGACCGATAGGATGCGGCGTAGCATCCACAGGGGCCAAGGGCTCCGTTCGAGTCACAGGTTCCGTGACCAGTGGAATAGCTTCAAGTTGCGAAGGGCGTGCTGATTCATCTTGGCGTCCTGGCTCTTCGCGACTGATCGGCTCATCTTGGAGCGGCGTTGCAGATCTTGCCGGTTTGTTCATTTTTTCCTCCGGTGGAAGACCTGTCTACTCGGTGCTAACCGGATTTGCAACCGGCTGATCATCCATGGACATCGGTTGATCGTCTGGGACGTCTTCGAGAATGATTCGCCTATCCGGTATTTCTGCTTCCATTGTCGAATCATTGTGAGTGGAATCGATTTCCACCACTGGCAGCAGTAGCATGGGCAGCGGAGTTGTAGCCTCCTGTTTGTAGGAACTCACTGAAACAAACCGCTTGCAGTTCGCCAGAGCAGGAATGAAAAGGGCCCACAGATCGAAGAGTGCCAATGTACCGCGGACATTGACATGTAGGCGGTCCGAATCGAACAAAGTCCAGCGAATTGGGAAGTCCGTCGAAAAGGGATTGCGATCCGGAATGAGCTCGCCAGCCATGATGTGATATCCAGCATCAAGAATCTTGGCGCGGAGATAATCTTGGAATTCTTGAGCCGCTGACGAAGATGTCTTGGCCTGCGGCAACGGCAGTGAGAAATAAATCTCAGAACTGCCTTTTCGGGAAAGCACATCGCGAAGCTTATCAAATTTCTTATCAATCTCTTGGCGCGTTTCGTTCAACAGATGCTTAATACCCACGTGTATCACCACATAGCGATACTGGCTAAAAGAGTAGCGTTCTAGGACGTCTGCAGCACCGTCAAACAGCAATCCCGAATTAGAGACAGACATTAGAGACGGTGCCAGCTAATTAGAGGTCCGGGAGGGGTAAAAAGGTTACCATAGTAAAGTACTAGATCAGTACTACAACTATCACCATACTTGTGGTTGAAATTCCGGACTTCGAAATTTTGCACTAGCCACGAGTTACCGTGCGTTTGTTTTTTACTCGGTTAATAACGCTTTTCGGAAGTGCTTATGTCAGCGCAGTGGTGGAACGGTATGGGCATTTTGGCCCAATACTACTATTATATGTTGGTAGGCAGGGTCGTCCCATGCAACCATTTTTGATCATTTTGGCACATTGCCAATTTTGGCTCTGTGCCAAATCCCCAAAGTCGGACTTTCGCTATTTTGGCACTTGTGTTCGACTTTTTTCACAGGCTAGCAGCTAGATCGGTTTGCTTGGTTTTATTTGAATATTTCGGACTATGCGCGGAACGAGGGGGATTTTTTAATTTCGCTCTGGAGCTTTCAGGAGATGAGCCCAAACGTTGCACTTTTTCACCTGCTTTGACCTGTTCACTAGAAATGGTCTAAAAGTTACTACAAATGGCGTTTTTCGGAATTCTAGTGGTACCCATATATAGTAAATCGGGGTCGCTGAAAACGATGAGCATAGTGCCGAGATCGGTGGATGTGACCCCCGACCCAAGCGCCCACTCACAGTGGGTCCGGTGTGGGTCAAAAACGAAATTCTTCAAAAGTGCTCACCTTTGGTATCAAATGAAAGCCCTTGGCGAGGCGATCAATTTTTGTCATTATACCACCCACAAAAAGTGGCCACACCGACCTGTGGGTGGGCGCCCCACCCACAGTGTGTCCCGTGTGGGTCAAAAATGAAAGTCTTCAAAAGTGGTCATGGTTGGTATCCAATGAAATCCCTTGGCGAGGAGATCAACGTTTGAAGCGACCTATGGCTGGCCAGATCTAGTTCAACAGGTTCAAAGTTGAACATGTTGAAAGTTGCTGGTTCAAGCTGCTGGAAATAGCGGGAAGGCAGAAGTTTTGCATACAAATGTCTATGGCATTTTTCAGGCTCCTTGTATCAGTAAGCACACTGCTGGAAAGGGAACCTTTAAAATGACAGAAGGACAAGTAATGAAACTGCTCCTCCGGAGCATGAAAAAGTAATATGGGTGTGGTGAGGTTCTAAAATCAATAGAGGACTAGTCTTATAAACTCTTAATATGGGGGCTAGGTTCAAAAAAAGAGGACTAGGGTTGTGGGCGAATTAATATGGGCCCAGCTTCCCCGAGCAACCCATATTCGCGGGCTTTCACGCTTCGCCATGGCGATTGTCATATACAAAGCTATTATTGTCAGTCAATAATAACAATTCCGGCAGTTAAACAATCGCTGCAAGTTGCTTGCATAAAAAGTTAGATTAGCTAGGTATATATAAAACGATATAGTAATTTTGTTGTGCTGGACTACGGCAAGCAACGAGCAAAAATCAAGGCTATGATTGTAAAGCTAGTGGTTCAATGCAAATAGAAGATCGTCGGAGAGAGAGTTCTGAAATTATTGTTGAAATATAGACTTTTCTTATAAATGGTTAAAATGCACAGTAAATATTAAGTTTATTGAAAGAAATGTTTGCTTCCATTAACACTCGTTTGTCAGAGTTGTACACTATTTACGCACCGTAACTAAATCTGAACACTGGTATGTTGTATGTGTATAACCTTGTCAGTCCGCGAATATGGGTTGCTCGGCGAAGCTGGGCCCATATTAATTTGCCCCCAACCTGGTCCTCTTCTTTTTTTGAACCTAGCCCCCATATTAAGCATTTTAAAGACTAGTCCTCTATTGATTTTAGAACCTCACCACATCCATATGACTTTTTCATGCTCCGGAGGAGCATTTTCATTACTTGTGACTATATCCATTGGAAAGATCTCATAGAGCTCAACAGTTTTTGCTTTTGAAAGCATCTTTCTAGCTTTTTTCTAACATTAGATGTATCAATTTTCATATTTTGACATCGAATACTTGTCATTTTTAAAGAAATCAAATAAACGATTATTTCTTGAGTTACACAAGCCGTAAATTTTAATCTGAAAATCTCATGGAGGCCAGTTATCGGAGATATGGAGATCTTCTAATTGCTAACTTGTAGGCGTCTATCATAAAACATAAAGTTTTTACAAAAACACGACCATATTTTTCCAGCGATTGTGGAACATTTAGAAAGCAAGCCAGACGGTTGCCGCTTAACAGATCTGCTCTACACAGAAATGCTTTTTAGCTGCCCCGCCCCAATTACTGCGTCCTAACCAACGTTGTCGCTTCCGAAGTTGGCAAGGCAAATTAGGTTTGTTGGCAGGTTGCGCATACATTTTTGGTATTTTTTCCCATACTAAAAGCAATTTCATAATAATTAAAAAACGGTCCCCAGCTAATTAGATAGAGGTATCGAATGATATAACCGTTCTCTGTCGAAAAAAATTTACTTCATTCTGCAAAAAATCTGGAAAATTACACTTCTTCTAAAATACAGTAAACATATTGTGAAAACCCAAAATTAGTTTCATTGTATTCACTAAGAAAACAAAATGTTCAGGTACATTTTGATGTAAATATGGGTTTGTAGCTAAGTAGTAAATGAGTAATAGCCATACGTGTGCTGGGGGGGGGTGGTTGGGAGGGACATGGCATCATAGGTGAACCAGGATACAGTTTACCCCCTGTGAGACCCCCCCCCACGGAGAGGCCAGACCCCCTCCCCCCCCTACCCGGCCTCAACTACTCCCCCCCCCAAGCCGAGCTCAAACCCCCCTCCCCCCCTAAAACTGGGTCCAAACCAAGTAAAAAATGTAAAATTTTTGAAAAATTTTTTTGCAATTTCTGAAAATTTTTGAAAAAAATTCGCAAAAATGGATGTAAATCAGCTATAAACATCTAAAGATGGTTATTTATAGCAATTAAAAGGTAATATACGCAATTATAATTCACAATCTGGCCTAATTTAGGCATATTTTAGCACAAATTTGTCAATTTTCAAGCCCTATTTTCGCATACGAATGCTATTGACAGAAGCTTTTCAGTACGTTTTATGTACTGTACATCGAAAAAGGACCATTTTAAGCTAAAAAAACTTGGGTACAGTTTAGGGGGGGTCCCCCTCCCCCAAATTTCGGATTTTGGTGGGGTCCCCCGAGCCAAATTTGGACCTTCTACTCCCCCCCCCCAACCCAAACAGGTGGTACACCTATGCATGGCATAGGTGTGTTAGGGGAGGGGGGTGGGGGGGACGAACTTGTTTAAAAACATGTGAAATTTAATAAAATTCTTCTTCATTTTCTCTGACAATCTTCTAAGGGGAAGACTCGAAACCTCAAAGGGAGGGGGCGAAATAGCAAAGGAGGGATCCCCCCGAGCCCCCGGTCCCCTCCCCTGGATCCATAGGTGTGGCTGGCGAACAAAGTGGGCGTGGGAGTTTGAAAAAAGTTGGGTGGGGGGTTTGGCAAAAAAGGGGGAGGGGGGTCGAGAAAAAGTCGATTGGATTTGGGGGGAGGTGTAAGAAAAATTTTTGAGGGGGGGGGTCGGCGAAAAATGGCTTTTTCGCTAAAGAACTGAAAATTTTTCTCAATTTTCAGCGATCTTTAAGGTAATAAGGCGAATTTTAGCAATTTTCCTTTATTTTTTTGAAAATTTTCGAATTTTTGGCGAAAAATTTGCAAAAATTCAGGTAGGGGGTTGAAAATTTTTAGGTTGGCGAAAAATTTGCAAAAATTCAGGTAGGGGGTTGAAAATTTTTAGGGGGGGGGGTTGGCCGAAGGCCGTGGTGGGAGGTGGAGGGGTAGAAAAAATTTTTTAGGGGGAGGGTCTGCGACCCCTCCATTTGGGGGGAGGGGTCCCCCCCCCTAACACACCTATGGGCTATGCCTGGATCCACCACTGGCGGACATACAGGTGTGAGCATAGGTCATTAGTGTGGCTGGGCAAAAAGTCTGGGGGGAGGCCATAGAAATTGCCCAAAATCCCCTTAATTTTTGAATTAGAATTAAGCTGAAACTTTTTATTAAACAACAAATGCAAACTGCAACTACAGTGCGTGAGACTTGAGAAGAGCTTCGAAATGGGCCATAACAGATCTCTCTAGCCTTTATTGCTGGCGAAACATTTTCGAAAAGGTCTGAGCTCGGCTTGGGGGGAGGGGAGGGGAGTAGTTGAGGTGGGGGTGGGGAAGGGTTCTGGCCCCATAGTTTCGCCGGGGGGGGGTTGGGGGAAATTTTCGACCAACTTTACCCCCTCCAGATTTTTTGACTATCCCTCCCCCCACTTTCAGTTACCCCCCCAGCACTTTTTGGGGCCAAAAAGTTAGCTATATTTTGCTAAAAAATTGTCATTTTTTGAAAATTTTTTCTCAAATTTTGGCTTAAAATCGGTTTAAAACCGTGTAAAAACAAAAACGCCTAAAACGATAAAAAACAAGCCTTGTTTTGACAAAAAAGCGTTAAAATACAGAAAATTTTGCGTTTTAGGCCATTTTTTGAATTTTCTGATGTCCGAATTTTGGGGGGGGGGTTGGGGGTACTCCCCACCCCATCACATTTCGGGGGTCGACCACCATTTTTGAAGTTTGCCCCCCCAACCAAAATTTCCGGGGAAACTGTCTGGCTTCTTCCGTGGGGGGGGTCTCACAGGGGGCAAACTGTAGCCTTATGCGCCTATGGGGATGCCCCCCCAAGAGTTCACACGAAGCCCAATTTTAGAAAACAATTGGAAAACTTTTTCTAATTGTTTTCCAAAAGTTTTCTATAAGTTTACTGAATATTTTCTAATTGTTTTCTAAACTTTTCCAATTGTTTTCTAATTGATTTCTGTTACTATTTTTTCTAACGGTTGGCCCACTTTCTAATTGTTTTCTGGAAATTTTCTGGCTGATTTCTAAAAAGTTTCTTAATTTTTTCTAAATGTTTTCCTTAAAAAAGTGGACATTTTCTTATTCTTTTCTGATTTGTATCTGTATGTTTTCTAAATATACTTCTGGTGTTTGCTGTTGAATTCAAAAATCACTACTTTTTTCCGCCACAGCGGCGCTGAGGCTCCACAGTAGTGCCGCAAAGTCGGCTCAGCGAAAAGTGACTATTTTTGTGGTCGTCGCGCAGGTCGATGCTTACAAGCTGGGGCTTTTTATATGTACACAAATAGTATATAAAAAGAAATCAGACCCAGCTTGCAAGTGTCGAATCGACCTGCGCGACAACCGCAAAAATAGTCACTTTTCGCTGAGCCGACTTTGCGGCACCACTGCGGAGCTGAAAGCGCAAAAAAGTAGCGATTTTTCAATTCAACAGCAAACAGCAGAAGTATTTTAGAAAACATACAGATAATAATGAGAAAATAATAAGAAAATATCCACTTTTTTAAAGAAAACATTTAGAAAAAATTAAGAAACTTTTTAGAAATCAGTCAGAAAATTTCTAGAGAACAATTAGAAAGTGGACCAACCGTTAGAAAAAATAGTAACAGAAATCAATTAGAAAACAATTGGAAAAGTTTAGAAAACAATTTGAAAATATTCAGTAAACTTATAGAAAATTTTTGGAAAACAATTAGAAAAACTTTTCCAATTCTTTTCTAAAATTGGGCTTCGTGTGGTTCGGACCTCAGAAATTTCAACAAGTTACCCCTAAAAGAGGTAAGATTTCGCCTTAAGAAAGATAGATTCAGCGTGAGAACGGCGCAGACTTGCTTATGCCTGAATGAGGCTTTTCGAACGACACCCATATTAGACTATCAACTTCTACCATATGCAAAGTGTATATATATATATATGTAAACATTTGACCTCGGTGGAGAGAAAATGGGGAAGACGACTAGATTATGTTCCACAATCGTTGGCCATGCTGTTTCGCTGAAATATCGAACCAATATATACGCAGGGATTACAAAATATTTTCATCCAATATTCATCCAAGCACGCAATGCACCACGCACGACTCAGTCAGTATCAAAATGATGCAATAAATCATGATTGTCTCATTTGCATAATTTGCACTCAGCAAACGTTGCTTGGATATCAAATTCTTGATAGTGGGGTAACTGTATATATGAATTTTGCAGAACACAAGAAAATGATTTATTTTTCGCCCCTGCTTAGTTCAACGTTTGTAAAAATTAAAATTTTCATTTGAATTTTTAAAATTCACTTCTCCAGCTAGTATTCCTTTTAAATTTTTATATCGTTTCACGTTATTCACCCCCCTTATGAAAAAAAGTGAGCAGCTAGCTTTACACGTTAAACCTAGCCACTTTGGCTGAGCCATAAAAATTTTCAGTTCAAAAATGGATTCACCCATTCCAATTATTTCGCCGTCGGCGAAATAAAAATTGGCCAAAAAACAAAATTTTCGGTAATTTAGCCATTTTTTCTTCAAAATAAGACCTGTTTTTAACGTCTTAGGCGTTTTCCACCGTTTTAAAGCGATTTTTACAAAAATTCAGGTAGGGGGTTGAAAATTTTTAGGGGGGGGTCGGCCGAAGGCCGATTTGGGGGGAGGGGTAGAAAAAATTTTTTAGGGGGGAGGGGCTGCGACCCCTCCCTTTGGGGGGGGGTGGGGCCCCGTCCCCCCACCCCCCCCCCCACCCCCCTCTAACACACCTATGATTTTATGTTAAAATTTTAGAATAATTTTTCAAAAAATGACCATTTTCGGCCAAATTTAGCTTACTTTTTGGGTCCAAATTCATTTTTACTTTATACGATTTAATAGCATAACCTGCAAGTACGTTAAAAATTAATTTGTATATATATACTCGCTTTTATATAATCTTGAGAAACATTAAACGTATATAATATATTTACATTACATAGAGTTTTTGCATATTGTTGTTACATACACATACATACATATTGTTGCAGAGTTTTTGAGCAAAATGCACTATTTGGGGTTTTTGCAGAATGCACTAAATACGTATGGCAAAATGCGTAGACGCCACAGTCATGTTTTCCAAAAAAATTTCTAGAAGTCAAGGTTGCAGTTGAAGGCATGGGCGCACCCAGGGGAGGGGTTCTGAGGCCTCTCCTTTAGTTCTACCCCACACGGAATTTTTGAAGAGAAGACAAAGCTATCCATTTTCAAAGCATAAAATAACAAGTAGGAAAATTTTTGTTCCTGCTGCGCCTCTCTATTTCAATTTTTAAAAAATTTGCGCGCCTGCAGATATCTTTATTTCTCTCAATTTCAAAAAATCTTCACGCCTAGCGGCATCACTCTTCCATCTAAATTTTTAAAATTTTTCGCACCTGCAGAGCTGTTATTTCTCAGTTTTTAAATATTTCTGAGCCTGCGCCACTTGTCTACTTCTCGTTTTAGAAATTTTGTGTTTTTCGATGTGAATTATTAATTTTCGTCTGCAGAATTTTTGCATCTCAATTCTGTTTTTAACTTTTTGAAACTTACTATATATTCTGATAAACTGCAAGACTAAGCGTTCGTATTTCAAATCTTTTTAAAGATTTCCGTTACAGGTCTCAGTTGCTGATTTTGCCATAACCTCGAAAAATTTCTCAAACGTTTATCCAATGGTTTTACAGGTTTCTACTTCGGATTCAGGTAGTGCGCGTTAGTTTCTACTTTATTCTCTTTCCATTCGTATATTATAAATTGCTTTCTTATTTCCGGGTACAAAGTTAAACTTTAGACATTAGTGGAATCTGGTGAAGGTCTATTTCTTCATTAAAAAGCGTTGAAGGTTCCATAGCCGATTCAGTTTCTGAAGTGCTGTGCTCCTCAAATCTTGCTGTTTTAACCCAGTTATAAGCTACTGCAAGCTAAAATAACAGAATTCTCGTTCTGCGGGTTAAAATACTTCAAATCTTTACGAAGCTAGACAATAATTATATATATAAAAAACTAAGTCAAGTGCAGATACAGTGTCGCCTTCCTGTTTGCGATAAAAATACAAAGGGGGTACAAAACCAAAAAACTTCGCGCCTTCGGCGCGTATTTTCTACTGTCATCAAGAGGACTAAGCTTGAAACGCGTTCGTATTTGCATTTTAAATAGCGTTTTGCTTAAATTCTCTTTGCTTAGAAACGTACGAAATGTGTCAAACCTTGTGTGGTTGTTCAAAATGAAAAAATTTAATTTTTTTGCTCAGAACGTTATGAATTTGTCTCTGAAAATTCCCTTTATTTCCTATTTTTTGTCGGACAAATTCCTTTTTTCCTTTTTTTTCGGGTGCAAATTTCCTTTTTTTATTTCCTATTTTCTAAAAAAGGTCGCGCGGCAGCCCTGCATATGTCAAAAATCCTGGGAGGGGGTAACATTGGTCAAAAATTCTGAGGGGAAACACCCCCCCCCCATACCTGAACGGGAGGCCAAGTTTCACTGACCCTTGTGGAAGCAAATTTGGGTACCCCTTGTGAGAGCGATTTTTCTTAGGGTTACTTTTGAAGGCGATTTTTAAGCGATTTTTGCCATTTTTTTGACAAAAAACAGCTATGTTTTAGCAAAAACGCAATTTTTGGACGCTTTTTCGCAAAAAATAGTGATTTTGAGTGAAAAATTCCGGCGAAGCCGGAAAATTTTTGGAAATTTTAGTCGTAAAACCTATTTTTTGGGCAATTTTCTTACCCCTTGTATCCAATTTTCTTACTGCTTGTGGGAGCAATTTTGCGACCCCTTGTGGACGACTTCGCCGAGGGGGGGGGGGGAAATTCCCCCCTTGTCCACCTGTGCCACCCCCAGAGGAAACTATGGTGATGGAGGGCTGGGTTTTCTCTAGCCCAAAAAAAAGTGGGGGGGGGGAAAGTGGGGGGGGGAGCCCCCCCCCACTTGTGGGGGGGGGGAATAAAATGGGCTAAAAATGCTAAAAATGCAGTAAAAATTGCGTGTTTTCTACGTATACTGCTATAACTAAGCTTAAAAGTGCTCAAAAATTAAGTTTTGGCACCAAAATAGACGATTTTTAACCAAAAAATTCCGGCGACTCCGGAAAATTTTTGAAAATTTTGACCAAAAATCCTAAAAATTTGGCATTTTCTGGGCACCTTATAGTGAGTGGGGGGGAAGCCCAAAAAAGTGGGGGGGGGGGAACGAGTGGGGGGGGGGGGACCGGGAAGGGGTCGAGTGGGGGGGGGGGAACCCAAAAAGTGGGGGGGGGTCCCCCCCCCCCCCCACTAAAGAAAACCCAGGAGGGTACCCCCATAGGGGTACCAGGCTACAGTTTGCCCCCTGTGGGACCCCACACGAGAAGGCCAGCAGACCAGACCCCCCTCCCCCCATACCATAGTCTCACCAGGGGGGTGGGGGTTGGGGGGATAGTTTCACCAGGGGGGGGGTTGGGGGCATAGTTTCACCAGGGGGGGGGTTGGGGGCATAGTTTCACCAGGGGGGGGGGGGTTGGGGGCATAGTTTCACCAGGGGGGGGGGGTTGGGGGGGACCCCCCCCCCCCCCAAAATTTTCGACCAACTTCACCCCTCCCAGATTTTTTGACTATCCCTCCCCCCACTTTTGGCTACCCCCACGAACCCCCCCAGCACTTTTTGGGACCAAAAAGTTAGCTACATTTTGCCAAAAAATGGTCATTTTTTGAAAAAATTTTCGCAAATTTTGGCTTAGAATAGCTTTGAAACCTTGTAAAAACGCCTAAAGCGATAAAACAAGTCTTGTTTCAACGAAAAAAGGGATAAAATACTGAAAACTTTGCGTTTTTATGCCATTTTTTGAATTTCCTGAGGTCGGAATTTTGGGGGGGGGGGGTTGGAGAGGGGTACTCCCCATCACATTTCGGGAGTGGACCGCCAAAGTTTCGAAGTTTACCCTCCCCCAACCAAAATTTCCGGTGAAACTATGGTTGGGGGTATATACCTCCCCGCAAAATTTGTGACCCCCTTTGCCTCCTCAACAATTTTCGACATCCCCTCCCCCAACTTTCGGCTACCCCCACCAAACCCTCTCCCGACCCTTTTTGGAGCAGGTTAACTAAATTTTCCCCCAACAGCTAGGCGCTGGTCAGAAGTTCCGATCTTACGGTCGGTGGTTCGATCCCCAGAAGCCACAAAGCTTTCTCGACTCTAGCCAACCCAGCTATCCATCCTTAACTGGTCGGTAAATGGGTACCACTACGGTGGGAAGGTAACAGGAGTCTGTGCAGAAGGGCCGGCCCCTTTCCACGGATGCAGTCATCATTTGAGGTGGCACTCCTGGCTCTACGGCTGCGAATCCGGGGATGAGCACCGGCACCCCATGTCCTGTGGCAGGACGGAGATATCTCCTGGGGTAAACCTTTACCTAACCTTTACCAACATGGTCATTTTTTGAAAAATTTTTTCTCAAATTTTGACTTAAAATTTCTTTAAAACCGCCTACAAACGCCTAAAACTGTCAAAACAAGCCTTGTTTTCACGGAAAAAGCCTTAAAATACGGAAACTTTTGCATATGGGCGCCCATTGGCTCTCCTGTTCGGACTAAGGCTACGGCCTTAGTGACTGCAGGCAGGCGTTTTTCATTATTTCTTTATTATTTAAGATATCAGTTATACCTGATACAATCTGCCAGCAATGGTTGTCTCAAAAGGATCGTCCAAAACAAAGCGGACTAACAGTCCGTCCAAAGGAGCAGGTACTTATGGTTTTATGTATTTACGTATATATATATATATACATATACGTATCTGATTTACGTACTCATAATATATACTTAAAGTTAAAGAAGCTTTCTAACGTTTTCCATTAATAAATTCTTAACTTAATTTCATAAGCTATCAATATATCAATAAAATGATTGAGTCGATCAAAGCCTCAGCCTTCAGTGGGCCGTGTCTTTCAGTAGAATATCAGCAGTGTTTGCTGGGGCAAATTCCAGGGAATTTTTCTTTGGGGGAGGGCAAAAATTTTTTAAATAATTTTTAAATATAGCAAGCTTAACAAAAAAAAATCACCCGAAATTTTAACCAAAAAAATCACCCCACCCTGACTCACAGGAAAGTCGCAGAGACCCAATTTTTTGCATGGTGATAGCCGCACATCTCGACATTACAGCCTGTGAGTTTGAGCCCCTAGGCCCTCTCCATGCGTTCAGTTCAGACCTTTAAGTGAGGGTACCCAAAAGTGACCTCAAAAACGTTCATGACCGAAGTTCGAATTTCGGCTGCTATTTACTAAGGGAAAACCCTAGGCAACCCATATTGTGCATGTGGCATGTCCTGACTGTGGGCTATCGATACATATATAGAAGTTCCCAGTCGGACCTCTGAGCCGTCCTGGAGTGGGTGATTTTTTTGTTAAAATTTTAACAAATAAAAAATCATTTTTATGTTTCGTTACTGAAGCCAGAACAGCAGTTAGAGCAAAATTAACGTCAAAATCGAGCTCAGCGACCTCGAAAACCCTTATATACGTTGTTATTGAGGTTGCCTGACACTTCTGGGAGTCCAACCTGGTGACCAGCCGGGCCTGGACCGTCCGACGGTAAACGTGATCCCAGAAGTCAGTATTAGCCCATAGTGGCCATAGTTACCTAAAACTAATGCCAGATTTGAATTCAGCGCCCTCGAAAACCCCCTAGATATACAATATTACAATATTCAGAAATAATATTAAGTAAGATAAATAATACAAATTTTGCAGTTTTCCTACAAAAATAGCATCTCAAGATGTCGCTTCCGACGAAACCTTATTTTTGCACTAAAAATTAACCTTTCTGTGCATACTAAAACCAAGACGCTGTTGCGGACGGTTGCATTTGGAGAATGCCCCAAGCTATTGATTTTAAAGCACCATTTGCAAAAATTTTCGAAAAAATCTATTGTATGCAAAAATAATCATAGAATTATAAATTATTCAATTACCGCAATTTGCATGATAAAAAAATATAGAAACTTTGCTCTTGCAATTCTTATTTCTATGCCACTCTGAACTTTTAATTCTATTAAATATTCTGAACATGAAAAGTGAAAATGTTTGAACTTAACTTTTGAAAGCCCACATTTTTACACAAAATTAATAAAAATAAAATATATAAATAAACAAATAAATATTAATGTTTTAAAAATTTTTAGTTTTATAAGTGCTTTGATTTGCATGACATTCAAAATATTTTGAGACGGCTTTGTCGGATGCGAAATGTTGAGAAGCAATCTTTGCAACAAAACTGCAAAATTTGTATCATTTGTTTTATTTAAGGAACGAGGATGGAACTATTTCCTACATCTTCATCGCTTTCTTCCCAAAAATAGCGTCTTCAAGGTTTGAATGTCATTCACATCAAAGCACTTATAAAATTAAAAATTTTTTAAAACCTTAATATTTATTTGTTTATTTATATATTTTATTTTTATTAATTTTGTGTAAAAATGTGGACTTTCAAAAGTTAAGTTCAAACATTTTCACTTTTTATGTTCAGAATATTTAATAGAATTAGAAGTTCTGAGTGGCATAGAAATAAGAATTGCAAGAGCAAAGTTTCTATATTTTTTATCATGCAAATTGCGGTAATTGAATAATATATAATTCTATGATTATTTTTGCATACGACAGATTTTTTCGAAAATTTTTGCAAATGGTGCTTTAAAATCAGTAGCTTGGGGCATTCTCCAAATGCAACCGTCCACAACAGCGTCTTGGTTTTAGTATGCACAGAAAGGTTAATTTTTAGTGCAAAAATAAGGTTTCGTCGGAAGCGACATCTTGAGATGCTATTTTTGTAGGAAAACTGCAAAATTT
>JASAND010028052.1:0-11597 GCA_030248195.1 Trissonchulus latispiculum
CGTCGTTGTGCGGTGCAGCTATCGTGCTGCGCTGCGGCGCTGCAGCCACAGCACGCTCTGTAACTTGAAATAGACAAGTTGAAACTGCCTGAAAGCTTGCCCTTATATAGTAAGTCGTGGTCGCTGAACACGATGAGCATATTGTCGACGCCGTAGCGGTGCTGCTATCGTGCTGCGCTGCAGCAGCAGCACGCTCTGTAACTTGAAATAGACAAAAGTCGAAATCCGCCTGAAAGCTTGCCCTTATATAGTAAATCGGGGTCGCTGAACACGATGAGAGTATCCTCGTCGCTGTGCGGTGCTGCTATCGCTGTGTTGCGGCGCTGCAGCAGCAGCACGCTCTGTAACTTTGAAATAGACAAGTTGAAACTGCCTGAAAGCTTGCCCTTATATAGTAAATCGGGATAGCTGAACACGAAGAGTCTATCCTCGTCGCTGTGCGGCGCTGCTATCGTGTTGCGCTGCGGCGGCCGCAGGTGCAGCACCGGACAGCACGCTCTGTAACTTGAAATAGATAAGTTGAAACTGCCTGAAAGCTTGCCCTTATATAGTAAATCGGGGTCGCTGAACACGATGAGGGTATCCTCGTCGCTGTGCGGTGCAGCTATCGTGCTGCGCTGCGGCGCTGCAGCCACAGCACGCTCTGTAACTTCAAATAGACAAGTTGAAACTGCCTGAAAGCTTGCCCTTATATAGTAAATCGGGGTCGCTGAACACGATGATAGTATCCTCGTCGCTGTGCGGTGCTGCTATCGTGCTGCGCTTAGGCGCTGCAGGTGCAGCACGCTCTGTAACTATCAATAGACAAGTTGAAACTGCCTGAAAGCTTGCCCTTATATAGTAAATCGGGGTCACTGAACACTATGAGAGTATCCTCGTCGCTGTGCGGTGCTGCTATCGTGCTGCGCTGCGGGCGCTGCAGCCGCAGCACGCTCTGTAACCTGAAATAGACAAGTCGAAACTGCCTGAAAGCTTGCCCTTATATAGTAAATCGGGGTCGGGCTCGAACACGATGAGCATATTGTTGACGCCATATCTCGTCTGGTTCAACTGGTCCAACCGTGAACCAGTTCCTGGTTCAAGTTGCTGGGTTGCATTTACTTTAACAGTATGCGTTAATGTTATGGTCAATAAACCATATTAACACATTACACATTCCCTCATTCCCAAAAAATGAAATAGGACAAGTAGGGAAAATGCTCCTTGCAGTCGCATGAAAAATACAATATGAGCCAGAAGGACAGCATTCAATTCGGGAAAAGACAAGATTTAAAATGTATAATATGAGCCAGCATTTACTTATGTAAAGGACAAGATTTAAAAAGTTTAATATGAGCAGCTCCCTTTCTCGGGCTCATATTGACGCCGCACGGACAGCCCACGGGAGTGGTTTCTCTCTATCTTCGTCGTGTTTTGCTCATATGATTCTGACAGAGCATTCAGTCAGACATATACTTTATTGAATACACCAGATCTCTGACAGAAGCTAATGGTATGACAGCTAGCTAATGTATAATTTAATATAATATGATATGCTGGCTGAATGAAAAAGTGGAAATGAAAACTGGTAAAGATAAGGGTAGAGGTAGGTTGGGGGGTGGGTTTTTTTCTTGGGGTGGTAATGCGAGAATGGTTAGTAATATTGCTGTCGGTGCTCGCAGTGTTTGGTGGTTTCTGTATATATATATATATATATATATATATTTTTTTTTTATAGCAAGGTTCACAAAAAAAGGACAAAAATCAGTTTTTTGTTGAAAACTTTCAAGTTTCAGCCCCGATTGGAATATTGTTTGTGCATGCATGTGCGCCGGGACTCGCTTTATATTCACACAAAAAATCGCGGCCCTCCGCCTACGGATGAGAAAATAATAGCAAAATTTCGTGTCCTTTTTTTTGTGAACGAATTCACAAAAAAAAGGACAAAAGTTCACAAAATAAAGGACAGTCCAAATTTTCTAATTACTGCTACTATGTGCACAAATGAACTGTAAAAACAATCAGTAAACTTGTTTTACTTCATTTTAACTACATTTGAGGCACAGTTTTTCAGTGTACCCTTCCGGAAGACCAAAACTCGTCAGATCATCAGGTCCCAATCATCCGACCGTAATGGCACACTTAGATCTCAAAATTCAGCCATAAGAACTCAAAAACAGTTGGTAAATATTAATTCCACGCTGTAACAAACTGCTAACGTCAACTTTAAAGACGTCTTTGATATCATAATTGGTTCTAGTAGGGTAAGGTAAGGTGTGACCAGGGTCACGTGACCATGGGTCACATGGGGTAATAGTGCCGAGTACAAGCTTTCACTACCAAAATGGTTGGAAATTATTTATAATAACGCGTAAACACGGTTAAACGTTGTTTTTTCTTACGAAATGCAATTTTTAGTCCACCAGCCCCCGTTTAAGTCACCACTTGGACCCACCGGTGACCATACTACTTTTTAGATGATCTACGCGCCAGTAGCAAAGTTAAGAGCAGTAATTTGCGGTTTAAATACGTTTTCTAGTGCGCTAGAATCTAAACAGCTAATAAACATTAGCTAAGTGCTTCCTGGGATCTGATCTGCCGATTAAAAATTTGTCCTTTTATTTGTGAACTTGTTCACAAAAAACAGGACATTAGGCCCAAGCCAAGCCAGAGGTTGCAGGAAAAGGAAAACTGTGCGGATGGAAAGGCAAAAGGGTGGGCATGTCTGATGCACAGTTTGGGATTATTGGGATCTGCCATGGTAGAGTAGCAACAAAAACACTAACTTTGGCTCAAAACGTTTTTTAGTCCAATTTTGGGTACTTCCACTTAAATAAGTATTCTGTAAGAACGGCTTTAGCCCAAAACTTGCTACTAACGTATGTTAAACTAGGGATATGTGGCTATTAATAGGCAATAGTTTGAATCCTTAAGTTGCAGTATCACAGGAAAAAACTGATGTCCCGTTTTTTGTGAATTTTTGGCTTGTCCTTTTTTTTGTGAACCTGGCTATATATATAGGGGGGGGGGGATGAAATATAGTTGGAATCTACACGACGAGTACAACAAGTTGCAAAAAAGTTTTGGTCAAAATTTTCAACTTTGAAAATTTTCGCTTCCGGACAAGTTAGGTCCGTTTGTTTTTTTCTGTGTTAGTCACGCTTGGAAAAGGGCTATTTTGTGCAGAGGTGTTTGAAAGATGTGAGCATTTTCAGCCGGAAAGGTTTATATTTTCTGAATGCCGATATGGTCCCATGTGCCCCGCGCTATATTTTTTCGCTGCCCGGCCCGGCATGCCACCTGGCCGGCCGGCCAAAAGTGGCCTGACGGCGTTTTTGGCCAAAAAACGGCCATTTTGTGTCACGCCCACAGGGCTCAGGGAACAAGCTAGAGACACGCGGTTTGTTGCATGAACAAGTACGGAGGGGATACTAGTGCGTAACGTTGGCCGATTTTTGATTTAGGTCCTGGACCGTTCAGGCGGCCGGCCCAAAGGAAGTCGATCCAAATGGCCATTTTCGGAAAAGTTTCTAAGTCCCTACTCCACAGAAAATAGTCAAAAATAGGCCTAAATATGCAGTTTTGAACCATTTAGTGGGACGCTTATAAGGGTTATCGGGGTCGCTGAACACGATACGATGAGCATAGTCGCAGCTCTGTCCGGTGCTGCTATCGTGCTGTACTATTATGCAGCAACCATAGCACGCTGTCTGTAGACTTACTGTAAACGGCTAAACATATGAAACTTGGTGAAAATTATGTCTGTAGTAAGGGGGAACTGTAGCTATGTTAGTTGGTGCACTCTCTAGCTTCCACCGTGCTGTATGTGCTGTCCCAAACACAGCACTGCCGATAACAAGTTATTTATTCGTCACTGGTATTTGAAATTCGGCATACAGATAGTTTAGGACATGACAAACTACTATAGATACGTTTTGTATACTTATTACGATGTTACTATGTGGTTGCGCTGCAGTAGAGTGCTGCTGAAGTATAGCCTATAACTATAACAGCCTATAACTATAACGGCCTATAACTAGCTACAGGTAAGTTGCAATCGTCCGAAATTTTGCACACAAGTGCGGCAGAGCATTGCAAATCATGCCGTATGAGTTTCCTTCACCGACAGTAAAGTTTGCATCTGGTTGCGCTGCAGTAGAGTGCTGCTGAAGTACAGCACGGCCTATAACTAGCTACAGGTAAGTTTGCAATAGTCCGAAGTTTTGCACACAAGTGTGGCAGAGCATTGCAAATCGTGTCGTATGAGTTTCCTTCACCGACAGTAAAGTTTGCATCTGGTTGCGCTGCAGTGGCTTTTTCCTAGGCAAAAATTTCTGGGGGGGGGAAGTCTGGGGGGGTCCCCCGCCAGGTCTGGGGGGGCTCGGATTTCTGGGGGGGAAGAAAATTTTTTGAAAAAATGCCTAAAAATAGCTATTTTTTGCTGCTGAGCTAAAAAATTAACTATTTTTAACTTAAATTTAAGCTTAAAATAGCTAAAAATGGGTAAAAATCCGGCGAAGCCGGAAAAATTTTTCAAAATTTGCCCTCAAAACCCTATTTTTCCGGGCACTTTAGGGTGGGGGGGGGTTCTGGGGGGGAAGGCCCGAATCCTGGAGGGGGGCGATTCTGGGGGGGGGGCCCACCCCCCCTGTAGGAAAAAGCCAGAGTAGAGTGCTGCTGAAGTACAGCACGGCCTATAACTAGCTGCAGGTAAGTTGCAATAGTCCGAAATTTTGCACACAAATGCGGCAGAGCATTGCAAATCATGCCGTATGAGTTTCCTTCACCGACAGTAATGTTTACATCTGGTTGCACTGCAGTAGAGTGCTGCTGAAGTACAGCACGGCCTACCGATTCCAGGAGCGTATCCAGGATTTTGAAAGGGTGAGGGTCCGACCCCCAAAAGGGTGTGGTCCAGATCTAAATTTTTTCCAAAAAATTTCAAAAGATAAACTGTTACTTTTAAAAATTCAGAAAGGGGGTGGTCCGGAGTGCGGATCCCCTGAACCCTCCCCCTTTGGATACGTCCCTTGCCGATTCGATTGGTAACATCCTGGAACTACCCTACGATCACTTGTATATACGTAACTAATTTTTCCAAGTGGTTAAATACCTAATTTCTAATTCGTATTTACTATCGGCGGTATGGTTTTGCGTGAGAAAATCGGTACTCAAATGCTACAAAACGATTTGATTTGACGAAGGTTGATTTTTTATTTTTTAATGCGTAAGGGGGGGACCAGCCGAACCTTTTTTCTTGATTTTACTGGTAAGTTGCAAATTATATAGCACTGAGGGATAATGGGAAATACCCACTGTACAGATGTATTTCAGACAGTATTGAAAAGGGTTGAGAATTTTTTTAAAACCTTTTTAGCCTTTCAAAAAACTTTGAAACATCTATAAGCCTCTTTCCAAAATCAATTTTTGCTCAACCGCCCTTTTTGCATTTAACGTTTGTTATTCTTGCTAGTTTTCTTTGGAAAAATTCTATTTTTCCCTTTTTTCTCTCTTAAAATTCCCATTTTTATTTTTTCTGAGGAAGGCCGCGCAACAGCCCTGATATTTAATCTGGCTTTTTCCTAGGCAAAAATTTCTGGGGGGGGGGTTCGAAAAATGTCTAAAAATCCGGCGAAGCCTGAAAAATTTTTCAAAATTTACCCTCAAAAGCCTATTTTTCCGGGCACTTTATAGTTCTGGGGGTTGAAAGCCCGAGGGGGTTATTCTGAGGGGGGACCACCCCCCCAAGGGAAAATGCCAGTGAATGATGCTGAGTTGCGGTTGTTATTGCTTTAGCTGTATTGTGTTCTTTCGTTAATCTTGCCAAATATCTACATCTTGTTCTAGAGGTGCTATTGTATACGTATATACGTTTGTTATTTTTGAAACAGCTCTACAATTCAATTTATATCGGCAGAATTTTCATTCTTTCTAAACCGTCTACACGTGTACACATTTTTGTGATGAAATTGGAGTTTGTGCAGCCTTTTTGGCGTTTAGCAGCTCACTACACTTGCTCTCCGTTTTTTCTTCTATTTAATGTTACCATAGAGTCAATCTTTTTATGTTTAGGCTGTTGTTGTGGTCGTCGCGCCTGCTATGAGAATCGTGCTGCAGGGTGCTGTCCTGCCAGTCTCGGTGCTGTCTTTCCCTACAATCATGAGGGTCGAATTGTGCTCCCCACAGATCAGCCCATCTACGAGTGCGGCCCCGGCTGTGGCTGTGACGCCGGCTGTCGCAACCGGATCGCTCAGGGTCCTCGCTCCCAAAGCTGGAGATCTTTCGAACCCCTGAGTCCAGGAAGGGTTGGGGCCTTCGGACCCTGACGCCCATTCCGGCCGGCGCCTTTGTGAGTCTCTATGTGGGCGAATTCATCTCGGCCAGGACGGCTCACGAGCGCAGCGGCTACGATCTCCCCGGATGCTCGCCGTCGGATTTCATGTTCGATCTCTCCTTTTCGGATTCCGGGCCTAGATGGCTGAATGGTTGCGGTGATTAACTTGTAATCGGAGGCTTAACGGTTCGAATCCCCATCGCCACAAAGGTTTCACAATTAATCCCATTGGGCAAGGGACTAAGAACATGTCGGTTTACAGTGGGTTCTAGGAAATCCAGCTATCCATCCCTTCCTGGTATGTAGGCTGGTAGAAAAATGAGTGGGGGCTACTAAAATCGACTTGGCCCGATTTTGCCCGATTTGCCTACTTTTTGGCGAATATATAGAGCATGGGTGTGGTCAAAAAATAAAATACCGGGTACTGGGATCATAGCTGCCATCCGGCATCCGGCCATGTGCAGCCGTCGCGTTTATGTGCCCGCCCTCCCCCCTTTTTCACAACTACCAACATAATTGATTAAAATCTGCTGGCTGCAAGACCACAGGTTGTCATTTGATCAAGGTTGCCATTTGCCAATGTGATTTAGCACATATGCCCGTATCTGCAGAAAAATACTACACGTCTGCATCTTATATGCATCTAAAGGAATTACTCTTCAAAGTTGAAGTTTCGGCAAAAATTTACAAATTTTTGGCTAACGAAAGGAAAATTTCGCTATTGGTGCCAGCTATAAGGATTAAGGCTGTAATTTGGCATAAGAGGAGGCCCTATAGGAGTGCGCAGTTGTGCCAAATGGCAAGAAATTCTGCCGCATGAAACAATTTTTGTCAACTTTAATCTTCAAAAATTGTCAAAATCGGCAATCTTAGCCTGGCGTATCCTGAGTAGAAGCTTTCTGCAGCCTTAGAAGTCACAGACCTTCACTGGTCGAGCTAAAATTTGATGTGGATGTATTTTCAACCATGCTGAGCTAAAATATTTCTCAGAAAATCTAAGTTTCGAAAAATTGGATTTTTTGTTTCTTGGGTCTATACCATTGCCCAAAAAAGGCGATTCTGGCAATTTTTAAAGATTAAACTTGACATGCAAATTTTTTCTGGCGGCAGAATTTGTTGCCATTTGGCACAAACGAGTGCTCCTATAGGGACTCTGTATATGCCAATTTACATACAGCCAATAGCTCTCACCTGTAATAGAATTTTCCTTTCGTTAGCCAAAAATTTTTAAATTTTTGCCGAAACTTCAAATTTGCACGGTAATTCCTTAGATGCAGATACGATACAGACGTCTAGTATTTTTCTGCAGATAGCGGCACATGTGCCAAATCGCATTGGCAAATGGCAACCTTGAAGCTATGGTCTTGCAGCCAGCAGAGATTTTTAATTAATTATGTTGGTAGTTGTGAAAAAAAGGGGGGGGGGTCGGGCCTCGGGCACATAAACACGACAGTTGCACATGGCTGGAAGGCAGCTAAGATCTCGGTACCCGATTTTTTTGACCACACCCATGCTCTATATCTTCGCCAAAAGTAGGCCAATCGGACAAAATCAGGGCAAACATTTAGTAGCCCCCCCTTAAGGTGCTGGTTTCCTTTCGGGTATTTTTGACTCATACGGCTTTAATCCTTTACGTAAATGGCTAAAACTTACGAAATAACCTATTTCCGTGCTCTTTAATATTCTGGGACCCGTCCTGTATTTTAGGCCAAAAGATAAAGTTTTGGTTTTTGGCCTTAGGATCCCAGTAGGTACACAAGACACGGGGTTAGTTATTATGGCTTTAAAGAGGACACGTAGATGAACATTTTTGCTTTTATAACCTTTGAGCTATCTCCAGTGGTTAAGTCAGTATAAGCCAAAAACTGTTTTTAGTTTCAAAAAATGGCCATTTTCCAGGAAATCAGTTTCTCTCACATGTTACTCACACTATCATTGCTGTCACATGTTAAGGACAAAGTTGGCTTATTTATAGTCAATCGATGCAGCGTCCAAATGCCCGTTTTATGAATGCCTATTAGCCCGACTTTATTGCTTTAAGCTAGAGATATATCCGAAAAACCATTTTGGCAAAAACTGCGATTATTTTGTTTCGAACATCGATTTCTCAAAAACTACTCGACGGATTCCGGAGATTTTTGGCAGAATTGAAATTCGTACTTCTGCGGAGGAACGTTTTTCTTGGTTTGGGCTGAAACGTATCGAGAACTCAGTAAACTTGCCGTGCATTTAGCCAATTTTCTTAAGCCTTAAGCCTTAAGACCTGCTGAGCCAAATCCAAAAAACGTCCCTCGGCCCATATGTCCTTCATATAGTGGCACAAAGAACTTTTGGCCGATTCTTAAGTTTTGAGAAATCGATGTTCAAACCTTTTTGGTCTATATTCATCCTGTTAAATGTCAGCATGTCAGAAACTTTCTGTTATTTTTTGCTAAGTTGGCCAGTTTCGTAAGCCCTTGTGAATGTTCAGATAATAAGCTTTAAAACGATGTATAAAGCTCTTTCCAACTCCCAAAATTGCTAAAGTTATAGCGTTTCAAAAATCACCATAAAAGCACTGCACAAAAGGATACCACCACCTTAAGTCGCTCAAATGTTTTTAATGATGATGTTATTTTCAGTGCAGTGCCAACCTGTTGGCCTACCCGGTCTGGTGGTCGCATCGGAATCACCAGTTGCCCCGGATCGCCCTCTTCGCAGCCCGCCGGGTCGACAGGAACGAGGAACTCACTCTGGACTACCAGCCCACTGGGCCCGCCTATCCTGACACTTGTCCACTCCCTCAGCAAGGTACACTACAGCAACACTGTGTCACTTTCTGCTCCGATATGTATGTAAGGTTGTTTCTAATTTTCCAACACATCTATGTACATATAGTTGCTTGGATGGCTAAGCCGATGGTTTGTTTGTAGGTTATTTTCTGTCTTGTCATTGTCATGCAAGTTAATGTTGTGATCTGTCCGATTAAGTTCCACGCAACCTCCATTTCAGAACCAAACAACCATATGACGCTTCATATGCATGCTTCGGTGTAACTGCAACACATGTTAAACTAAGTTTGCAATGATTGTTTGTTCATACTTGTATGTCTTGTTTAGCGGCTCCGGGGAAGCGAGGTGGTGTGAAGCGTGGCGGCGCTGTGCGAAAGAACGGAGACGGCACGGAGGAGTCCACGCTCTTGCGTGATGTGAAGAATGCGGCCGGGGGCGCTCTCAAAGGAGGAAAGCGTCAGCGAGGACTCACACAGGCCATCCTGAACGGCTCCGAGCTGACAGAGGATAGGACCAAAATGATCTGTCGCTGTGGTGCTCCGCAGTGTCGACGTCTACTCCAGTAGTCTCTTCCTCCCTTGTCTGGACGGACATAGACTTGTGTTTACAGACTTGTTCGCATATTTGTCGATTTTACTGTTATTGTCATAGTACTTGTGCCTTTTCTGTGTTACAGAACTTGTGACCTGCTGGGCTGATTTGTATATTTAGCAATTGTATTGTGTTCTCTCATTTCGTGTGATTATCCTTTGTTTTCATTTATCTGTTACTAACATTTCGTATTATGCTATACACACTTCTTACCACATTTTTTTGACAGTTTTAGTTGTGCCGAGCCGAGTCGTGTGTTTCGGTTCATCCTGTGATGCTCCGATAAACGTAGTTTATTTTTAAAATTGAGGGTCCAAATCAAAAATATTCGACAATGTTTTCCAAAATGGGTTACTGCTTTTTCCACAAAAAAGGCTATCCTTTCGTCCAGATATGTTTAATTAGTGATCCTCGCTCCCTAAAATATACGACAATTGAATTACAGAGTCTCCAAAGGGTCAAAAATGACCAAAATCCACAAGAGACCAGACTTAGAAAGTGCACTAGCGTAGCCAGAAAAAAATTTCGGGGGGGGGGGAATGCAAAATATTTTCGGGGGGTCTTGGGAGCCCCCCAGAAGCTGAGAAATTTTTCTATTTCGTAACCTTCGTGGAATTTTTACAGAGCATTCGTTGAAATTACAATAATATTTAAGGCGCAGTGCGTGTTCATGCGCCCAAATGATGCAGAAGGTGGTCAAAGGTCACCAAATAGGGTAATTGGTACTCATTTTTAAGTGCCTCACACGTATTATAATTTTATAATACAGTGATTTCGCGCCGAAGGCGCGAAAATTTTTTGAAAAATGGGCGTTTTACACATGGCAGAAAAAATTCCTGGGGGGCAACACAATTTCGGGGGGGGAATTCCCCCCATTCCCCCCCCCCCCTGGCTACGCGCCTGGAAAGTAGGGTTGTTAATTTACATGTAAAAAAGTAATAAATTTTTACACCTGTTTTTAACGGTGTAAAAAATTGTTAAAAGGTGTAAAAATGTGTAAAAAATTTTTCGATGCCAGATTCAATTCCTCTGTACAACAGTAATGATTTACGCGTTGTTCAACTGTCAGAAAGGATGCGTTTAAGCAATTATTGCATGCCACAGCCACTAAGGCTTTTATTTATTTTGACAACTGTCCAATTGTCCAAGAATTTTGTTAATTGCTCGCAATTCTCCAAAAACTATTCATGTTTTCTTTCTGCATTTATAAAGTGACGACAGATTTAGCAAAAGAAAAATAGGGAAGTGCCATTTACATTATTTTCCTAGCGATTTTCCTTCGTGGGAGGAACTTTGTATGTCCAGATCTTTCCGTTCTTGTGCGTTGGGTAAGTTAACGGCTAATTGGGCACCTTTTCGGGGTTTTTGTAATGAACTCAGGGCTGCTTCAGCCTCGACTTCATCCAAAGTCCGGAGATCGATGGATTGCATCTGTTCGGATAGTTCGTCGATACTATGTTCACTACTAGGGACTAGTTGTAGTCTTTTCCGTGCCATCATAACTTGTCGTCCGGGGATAGGGTGACAGGCAATTAGGCAATTGATAGCTCCGATAAGTCCATCTGCCACCTCTGGTTCCACTGGTGGGGTAATAACTCGGATATTTAAAGGTGGGTTCGGCTTCGGTCCAGCGATGTCTCGGAAAAGCGGGTTTCTTGACAATCCATCGGCATTACTGTTGTCCTTTCCAGGTCTATGTTTGATGTCAAAAGTATATTCACTAAGTTCAACTCTCCATCGAGCTAACCGTGAATTCTGAGGTGGGGCAGTCATGAGCCATCGGAGGGCAGAATGGTCAGTAACTACTAGGAAGGGTGGGCCTCCATACAGGAAATGTCGGAAATGTTGTATTCCAAATTTGATAGCAAGACATTCCTTATCATGTGTACTATAATTCTTTTCATGTTTCTTCAGAGATCTAG
>JASAND010028053.1:0-26327 GCA_030248195.1 Trissonchulus latispiculum
TTGGGTAATAAACTGGTAGAAACTAAAGTTGTGGTGGCCAAGGAGAAAATTCGTGTAGATGATCGTCCATTAGATCCGACGATAACTGTTACCATTGGAGACACCAGCTCTACATATACCGTCCACAACTTACCTGGAGAATATATCCATAAAGCTGGTGGTCCCTTTGTTGCTCAAAAGTAATATTTTAGCTGCTGCGTATATTTAAAATGTATTGTTAACTGGTTTTGGATTAGTGATTACTAATTTGGGTTAATAAACTAATTTGCATCGATAAAGTAAAAGGATTTAGAATTGCATTTACAATAGGAGTAGACAACGATGAAGTTTGCGTTATCTTATAAATATAGCTTTAGATAGTAACTCAACTACAGCAGTGAATTACTTAGACTCCCTTAGTGTTAGTAATAGAACAGTTATTCATGGGCCTCTCCGCAGTTACTACACTTTAATATTGGAGCTTAAAGACTAGTTTATCCTTTTATCTGATACGGTCAACGGAGAATGTTACATAAGGAAGCTTTGTGCCAGTGACTGCGACTATTTATCACATAGTGTATGGCCCCCTCAACACCAGGTTCCAAAGCCGCTATGGTTCCTGGCAACGTTGAACGGGTTAACAGTTACGTATCCCTTATGAAGTAAACTGTCACCTTTGTAGATTACTATCACTTTAAGCGGCACCCCTATTCCAGCTTGGGTAGTTGGGATGGGCGTATACTTACCCACGAACACTACAGAAAGATGCTATAAACCAAGATGTTTAACTTGTCCGTTTGTGGAGAGTAGCCTTAAGTTTAAGGGAGCATTCAATCGCAAGCAGTACAAGCCTCAGTCACACGACAATACTACCAAATTTACATGCAGTAGCAAGAACGTAATCTATTTAATAACATGTACACAATGTGGCATACAATATGTCGGGGAGACTAGCCGGAGTCTTCGCGAAAGGTTCGGTGAACATAGACGTTCTATTGAAAAAGGAAGACAAGGCTGCAAATATTTGATGGACCATTTCAGGTCAGGGACCTGTAAAGGTCAAATGAAAATTAGAATTATTGAAAAGTTTGACGATACCATTAATAACAACAACCAGAGATTAGATAGAGAATCCTATTGGATAAGACGCTTATGTACCAAATACCCTTACGGTTTAAATGATAGATTGGCCGGTGAAAACTATAAGGAAACTATTATTAGTAACTTCAATAACAAAAGAAGACAGGCTAAAAGAAGGGGTAGGAAAGTACCAAAGCGCGAAAAATCAGAATCTATTAATCCACCTGATTTCATCAACCAGATCCACAAGGACTATGTTACAAATCCAAGGCAAATTAGGAAAACATTATACGAAACATTAAATAGAATGTCTAAACAATCGATCACAAAATTGTATATACATTTAGCCGATAGGAAATTACATCCGATGGACAACCTAGCATTTGATGTCTGTAGAAATCGGCTTAATCAAAATATTACAGAACAGAATAAGAAGTATAAGCCGAAACTATTAATTAATTTTTGTAACAAATACTTTGACATGGTAGACCCGCAACGCATATTTAGTTCCAATAACGTTAAATCTAAGTGGCCGTCTAATGAACTTAAATATGCACAACCTATGTTACTATACAAATATGACCAACCTTTTTCACTTAGCTGTTTTAATTACAAACAAGCTTGTCATAGTATAAGGACTACAAACCAAGGAACACTGAATTTTAACGGCAACTGTAACTGCCATAACAGTCCCTACATGGACCAACATCATAAACATGTTATAACCGGAAATTTAAACATTGTTAAAGACGAGTCTCTTAGAAAAGTATTAGCAAGGGGCACTAAATACCGGCTTCCTAAACCTATTAACAAAGAAGAATGTAGTAAGGAATTAGAACAAGCATTAAATAAATATATAACAAAAGTCTGCAGGCAGAACAGATGGGACAAGTTATCACTAGATAACTGGAAAACGGCTATTTTAAAAGAGTTTAATAACTACAGTCCAAGATACCACAATTATGTAGAACGAACACCTGACGTACAACATCTTCTGAGAGAAGTTGATAAGTTAAAGTCTGAATATGTCATAACTGTGGTAGACAAAGCGTCACAAAACTATTCCTTTATGTGTAAAAAGTTCTACATGGAACGACTCCTTCAGGAAGTAGCGCAATCTAATACATCCACATATGTCTTGCAAAATGTATCCATAGCTGAACAATGCCGTAAGCTATTAAAAGAAAGCTCGGAATTGGGAATTAATGTGCCGGACACACACAAACAGCTACCATACATACAAATGATTCCGAAATTTCACAAAAGCCCAACAGGGTTTAGATTCATAATAGCCAGCAAAAATTGTATTACCAAACCAGCATCAGAAACTTTATGCTGGGCTCTAAAGAAAGTGCAACAAAGAATTCAAGCTTACTGTCGAACAATAGAAAGAAATAAACCAAACGTTAAATTATACTGGGGAATCAATAACTCCAAAGACGTAATAGACGCTATGGACTTGTTGACACGTAAAAATAAAGCGAAATCAATCTATACATACGATTTCGGACAGCTGTACACTTCGATAGAACATGGGGACATAACAGATACTATTAATAAACTACTGGACCTAGCCTTTAGAAGAGATACACATTTTATGTACTGCAATAGGAGGCTAGCATACTGGTGTAGCGCTAACAACCCTATGGCTAAAAGCCAATACCAAATACAAAATCTGCTAAGATGGGTTGTAGGTTCAACATATTTTGTAGTAGGAAATTCGGTGATAAAACAAAACATAGGAGTACCAATGGGTACAAACGCGGCACCTTTTATAGCGAACTTACTCCTTACAGGATACGAAATGGAGTTTGTTAAAAAGCAATTATCCCTTAATAATACGGAAGTATATGAAAACTTACAATTTATGTTTAGGTACATAGATGACATTACATCTGTAAACGATAAAAGAGTATTCGATAACAACCGTAACAGGATTTATCCCAGATGTCTCACACTAAACGCAGTAAACACAAACCCTATGGAAGCTGAGGTCCTAGATATATCTACAAAAATAATAAACTCGAAATTTCAATACAAAGTTTACGATAAACGAGATGATTTCGATTTCGAAGTAACTTCTATGCCAGATATTAGAGGAAACATTTCTAACTCCTGTGGATATTTTGTCGCTAAAAATGAGCTTCAACGATTTGTAATACGTTGTAGCAAATTGGAAGACCTTGTGGAGAAAATTAAAAATTTTGTCACATATCTATCTAATAAAGGGTATAGTAAAAGGAAACTAAGAAACATTGTGGAAAACTTCACAAAAACTAATGAATTCAAAAAGAAATTTTCAAATAAGGATTTTCTAAAAAGAATTTTCATTTAAAAAATTTATAAAATTTCCTATTATATGTAGATTCTTTTAATTACTATTAATTACTTGAGCTATTTGGTTTTAGGTGTGCTTCATATTGGGCCATGCAGACCACCGTCGTGCCCCTCGCAGTTCCGGAACTGTGGGCGACGGCATGGGGAGAGGACGCGAGGGGCATACATCCCTTGTATTGGAAAACTTTATCCGTTCACTTTCGAGCACCTCTACCCGGTCTGCATTGCACCGTATCTGTTTACTCAACTAACACACAATACATATATTCTATAGCGGGGCCCCTACACTGTTCTAATATACTAATAACAGTTAACAGTATCGGTGCCAGCCCTTATGAAAGTTTACGTTATTCAGTCACTGGCACAAAGCTCCTCATATCACCTTTTCATTTTACTTATTCACTTCAAAACCTATCAACACCCCCTCCATAAACCATCACCCTTCCCATTTTTTCCATTATACCAAATTCAAAACACCAACCCTCCTTCCCCCTTTCCCCCCCCCCCTCCCCCCCCCCCATCCATTTTATACTGTACATTGTCTCCACTACCTTATGATCTGTATGTTATTTGCAACAATGGTCTATATAATATTTGTATTTCAGATCAGTTACAATATGTTGCTTTCTGCGAAGTGGTTCTGGATTTTTATCCTGCTCTTGTTCAGACCGGTGCATTCTGCAAAAGGAAACGGAGCTCAAGGAGGTAAACACCCTATATATTTAACTATGCACGCGATTCTTGAGAAGGGCACAGTTAAAGCGAGTTAATTTTAACTCTTCATGAATCCACGCGGAGTTAAAATTTTCAACTCTCTGGGTCGATTCACAAAAAGTACTTAAACGGCTTAACTTAAACGAAGTGGTTTTTGTGAAACCAACTTCTACTTAAACGACTTAACTTAAGTCGTTTAAGTAGACCCGCTTTCACAAAAAACCAGCTACTTAAACTAAGTAAAGTGGCGTTTCATAAATACAGGTCTACTTAAACTCTCAGCGACTTAAACTTTAAGCCGTTTAAGTAGAACTGCTTTCATAAAAACTACTTAGTTTAAGTAGTTTAAGTAGACCGCTTAAATGCAGTTCAAAATCAGTCATTTTTAAGCCCCGTAGATTTACGGGGCTTAAACGACTTAAACGAAAAAGTGTCAATTTTAAAAGCTTCATAACTTACGCAATTGTGGGAGTTGTAAAGCCGTTTTTACATCGTTTGAAAGCTCTCAACGAGTACTTTAATTCTACAATATCGTTGCAAACGTAACTACTTTTTATAATCCGTTAATACCTCAAACACTAAATTTTTTGGCTAATTTTAGCTTGTATCAGCTTCTAAATGAAAAAGAAGCCTTCTAAATGAACAAAGCAAAGCTTGATTTGCTTAAACATGTTGTCCCAATTGAGAACCGATTGTTTTTACACAATTAACAAGCTGACTTGCATAAGAAGGTTTTGAGTCAATGGCAACACTCTACCGCTTTCTCTTGCTCTAGCAAACAACAATTTTACCATGTACTAGCAATTTTTTGGCATTTATAAGAAACTATTACATATGGTTGCTTATCGTGGTGATTCCTTTTGGCGACATCAACTTTGAACCAGTAGTATTCACTTAATTCTGGGAGCGAAGAAGGTATCTTACATCAAATGTGGCTGAACATTTTTAACTATACAATGAATTTAATATTAATATTGATACTAATTAATTTGGTTGTCTATATTTAAACTAACGATTTTTAGATGAAGTGAAGTTTATGAGATTTTTACCCGCTAAAGTAATTTTTTGTCGAGTCATCTTTTACATCATTCGTAACCTCAGTCCAATAGCTGGGGAGTGGGGGTCCCTTTCTTAGTTATTATGAAGTAGCATCTTGTAGTGGAGAAATTGGCAAAATGTATGGGTAACCTGGATTTTGAATACACTATTTGTAACTTTGACAAGCTATCGCTTTAGCCAAAAACCGGCTGCGAGAGCAACCCTAATAGATAATTTTATTTCCGCAAGTCTCGGGTTTTGTGCTGCCATAATACGAATAGTTTATGTAAAGGCGTGTCTGCTCACTGATTGGCCCACTTAAGGTGGTGATTCCCTTTGGTCACATAAAGTTTGCACCATTATTATTCATTCATTACTTGGAGTTAAGAAGCAATTTTTATATCAAAATGCAGCTTGACATTTTCTCTTTTTAATGCATACCATGAAACTAATGTTGCTTTTCAAAAATATTTTTAACACATTTTAGAAGAAGTATAATTTTCCAGATTTTTTGCAGACTCAAGTAAATTTTTTCACGAGACGTCGGTTATATCATTCGATGCCTCCATCAAATAGCTGGGGACGATTTTTTATTTTTTGTGAAATCGCTCTTCGTTATAGTGAAATAAGCTGAAATGTGTGCATAACCTGTATTTTGCCTACTTTTTTCCAATTTGTCAAGCGATTACCTTTGCTAGAAAGCAGTAATCGGGGAAACTAAAAAATCGTCCCTGGGTATATTTGTGCAGAACACATCTGTTCAGTATCAGCCCTCCAACTTGCATGGTGAATGCTCCACAATATTTGAAAGAAAATTAGTCGTGTTTTTGCAAAAACTACATTTTTTATGATAGCAGCCTACGGGATGGCTGTTGAAAGACGATCATGCGTCGAATAATTTGCCCCTATGAGACCTTCAGATCGACGCCCTTAGGTAGATTTTACGGCTTGCATAGTTCAAGAAATAATGGATTATTTGATTTCTGCAAAAATGACAAGTTTTCAACGCCAAAACAAGAAAATCGGCTATAACTCACGGTAGAGAAAAACTAGAACGTTGCTTTAAAAAGCAAAAATATGAAGCTCAACGAGATCTTTCGAATGAATATAGTCATAACTGTATAGCTGCTGCCAAACTTTCAGAAATCGGGAAAAATCGTCCTGACCGGAAATCTCGAATTTTTGAATCGGGATTGCTCGGAGGGTGTTAAAACGCTAAAAGAACGTATTTCGGAAAGTTTCGTCAAATTTCATTTCGATTTACGCCGCCAACCAACAATATGTGCCCAAAAGGAATCACCACCTTAAGCCTACCAAAGACTTGCTTTTGGCAAGAGTACATAATACATAAGAGTATGACAAGCGTCATACACTATTATTATCAGCTCGCTACATCCTCTGCACGCTATCGGCTTACCCCCCCCCTAAATCAGACCCCCCTTATCAAAGCAAATTCGAGCACTATGCTTGCACGTTAAAGCTCGAAAACACAACTAGTCAGTTGGTTCAACGTGCGTCTGTTGCGTGCAAACATAGCGGGCGAATTTCGTTGACAAATTATGGGGGGGGGGTCAGCCGATAGCGCGCATCGGATGTAGCAGCCTTATAATACATAGAGTATGCCTGCTGTCATACTCTTATGTATTATGTACTCTTGATAGCGTATGTCTCTTGGCATACTCTTATGTATTATGTACTCTTGCTTTTGGTAATTTATTAGTAATTTTATTGGTTGCATCAACCTAATTATAGTTAAATACACTACACAAAGGAAACAGCAATTTAAATGCTGGTCCGTATCTTTTAAAGCACATTTGCTGTTTAAGTTTAGTCAAATTTGCTATATCGTTGTCGAAAACAAAAAAATTGGGTTTTTAGAAATTAGCTTTAATTCGACAGAATTTAAAAATTTTGGCGAAACAGACAAAATTAACAGTTTTCCCAAAATATTGAGCTTGTTCGCTCGTTAAACAATTTCATAAAAGATAGTCCTCGGGAAGAAGTTTCTTTCGAAGCTGGAACTGGTCGCTTTTCTTTAGCTTTCCTACACTTGGAGTAATCCATTTTCGAAATTGTTTTCATTCAAGCGTATGTCCAAATAGAACAGTTGCACTAAGACAGCTGTATTCTACGTAGTTGTAATAAGCACATTCCAAGCTTTAAAGTGATATCAAAATTATCGCTGAACTCCAAGAATTGAGTAATATGCAGTCTTTTAAACTTATATGATAATACCGGACCAGCACCTTTAAACTACCATTTTGATGTTATTATAACATTCGTTTCATTAAAAGTCGGCTTAAACGACTTAACTTAAGGTGGTGATTCCCTTTGGTCACATAAAGTTTGCACCATTATTACTCATTCATTACTTGGAGTTAAGAAGCCATTTTTATATCAAAATGTAGCTTGACATTTGCTCTTTTTAATGCATGCCACGGAACTAATGTTGCTTTTATAAAATATTTTTAACACATTTTAGAAGAAGTATAATTTTCCAGAATTTTTGCAGACGCAAGTAAATTTTTTCGCGAGACATCGGTTATATCATTCGATACCTCCATCAAATAGCTGGGGACGATTTTTTATTTATTGTGAAATCGCTCTTCGTTATAGAGGAATAAGCTGAAATGTGTGCGTAACCTGTATTTTGCCTACTTTTTCCAACTTTGTCAAGCGATTACTTTAGCTAGAAAGCAGCAATCGGGGCAACTAAAAAATCGTCCCTGGGTCTATTTGTGCAGAACACATTTGTTCAGTAGCAGCCCTCCACCTTGCATGGTGAATGCTCCACACTCTTTGGAAAAAAATTGGTCTTGTTTTTGCAAAAACTACATTTTTTATGATAGCAGCCTACAGGATAGCTGTTGGAAGACGATCATGCGTCGGATAATTTGTCCCTGTGAGACCTTCGGATCGACGCCCTTAGTTTGATTTTACGGCCTGCGTAGTTCAAGAAAAATTGGATAATTTGATTTCTGCAAAAATGACAAGTTTTTGACCCCAAAACAAGAACATCGGCTATATCTCACCATAGAAAAAAAAGAAAAAAGCTAGAAACTTACTTTAAAAAGCAAAAATGTGAAGCTCAATGAGATCTTTCGAATGAATATAGTCATAACTGTATAGCAGCTGCCAAACGTTCAGAAATTGGGAAAAACCACTCTGACCGGAAATCTAGAATTTTCCAAGCGGGATTGCGTGGAGGGTGTTAGAATGCTAAAAGAACTTATTTTGGAAAGTTTCATCAAATTTCATCTTGATTTACGCCGCCAAAGAACAATATGTGCCCAAAGGGAATCACCACCTTAAATGGCTTAACTTAAACTTCTTAAAACTTCGTTTCATAAATAAATGACTTAAACAACTTAAACTACTTAAATTAAGCCGTTTAAGTTAAGTCGTTTAAGCCACTAAGCTGTTTAAGTATTTTAAGTAGTTTAAGCCGTTTATTTATGAAACGAATATTTTAAGTAGTTTAAGTAGTTTAAGTTAAGACGTTTAAGTTAAGTAGTTTAAGTTTTTTGTGAAACGACCCTCTGTCTCTCTAAAGCCCGGTTCTCGATGGAGTGGTTTGTGCTTTGTGCTTTTGGTGTGCTTTGAGAATGTTCAACAATGTTGAAGAATTTATTTTGTGCTTTTGTGCTCTCCAATCAAAACAAGCAAATCTCTTAGCTGATTGGCTGGAACAAAGGACAAGAAAAAATTATTGAAAACAGCTACAGTAGTCTTATAAAGTATTTAATTATTTTTGAGAAGACATTGCCCGCCAAACCAAACACATAAATAGCAGATACTGTTTATATATACACCCATCGGAACAGACACTTTTCAAAAACGTGTATTAAATTCCTACATAGTCCTATGTCAAGTGTTAATTAAAAATTAGTTCAGAGAGACAGGAATATTTCGTTTTTAAGCAATTACAATTATAATTCGCTAATCATGAAACCTTTCGCAGTGTTGGTTATTAATTTTTGAATGTGAATTTCTATGTCACGTGTCTTGTGCTTTTGCGATTGTGCTTTGGCATCGTGAACTATGTGTCTCCAGTCTCCTGAGCACAAAGCACTGTCTCCTAAGTACTGAGCACAAAGCACAAAAGACAGAGCACTCCATCGTGAACCGGGCTTAACTACTCGCAGGGTTAAAATTAAATCCTTCTTGAAAGGGATCGCGTTAATTTTAACTTTACTCTACCCTTTCTTGAAAAGGTCCTTGGTCTGTTCAATTTCCTCCGCAAAATTCTGAAATCTTAAGGTTGTCATGCAGTCTTGCTTACAATTATTTATGCAAGAAATTGAATAATCGTGAAAACTCACTCTTTTGTTGAAGTGAAGCACAAATTATGTCAGGCTATTTTTAGCAGCTCCTGAAGCTTAGGGTATAGTTTGAGTTGGTCTTGCTTCCGCAAACGCACAGGAGCTACACATTTTCTGTTTATTATATTATTTCTATTTTCAAAGTAGACTCATTTAGAATTCCAAGTTCGACTGTTGTGGAAAACCGATAGTAGTAATAGTAAGCAGCAGTATAAAAATTTAATTTTCAAAACTAATTTTGCTCGGTTTAACAAAATCACATCTGGGGGTGGTGAAACCGAAGCAGTAAAGATTTGGCAGAACGTTGTGGATGGATACTTTGAGTCGCATTTCAAACTAGAGTTTCTATCCTTTGTTGTAACGCCCAGAATTATTGTTTAATATACCTCTAACGTTTGTGGTAATAGTTTGGATGACGAACAGTAGAACTATAGAACAGAATAAGTAGTACATCTATCCTTCTAGTATTACTACTACTACTCATTAAAATGACGAATTGGAGAATTAGTTTAATAGCCTCATAATTCAACATTCTCTAGTCGGCTCGGCGGTATAACTTTTGGTTACAGAGTTAATCTAGGTAATCCTACTAGTACAAAATCGGCCTGTAAACAACTTAATAATTCCTTTAACCCAGATCCTGAGATTTATGACCCATTTTCCTAATGGTTTTTCAGTTTTCACAGTGCATACTACAAAGGCAAACTCTTCTTTTATTGAGTAACTGTTGATAGTTGTTACCATGGCCTCAAAATTGATCCAAGTTTGCCATAAAAGGAGTGGAACGCGCCTTGGAGAGCACAATTTTAGAATCCCAGATCTGTTAACTTTGCGCCAAGTCCGCCTTTCCTGTTTACGACTTTCCCTGGCAATTGCTTGAATCATGTCTGTTGCTGAAGTTTCGACCCGAGTAAGTGTAAACTTTTCCTGATTTACGGTCGCTTGCACCAAATCGGAATAACTTAGCTCCGAACTAAGCTATTCCTGAGTTAACTCGAAGTTAACTATTCTCCGCCTGAGCTCAAGCTCAGGCATAACTTTTATTCCGTTGCAATACTCCAACTAAGTTGGAGAATAACTAACCCTGAACTTGAGCTGAGGAATAAGGTATTCTTGATGTTAACAGTTGATGTGGAGACTGCCCAATAGGCAAGAGCACCGCCTTGTTGTCAGGCAATCAGAATAGTTGCAGAATAGAGTTAACCTTGAGCATAACTGAAGACTAGGCTCAGGAATAAAGTTAACCCCCAACTTAACTAAAGAATAGTTGAAGAATAAAGATAACCCTGAGCTTACCAGCAAATATTAAAACAACTGGGCACCGTTGTTCAATGTCTGTTCTATGCCGGATATTAGTGGTCATTGATGAAACCCGCTTACTCCGAACAATGATTTGGCAGTGTAATTGCATACTATACTACTACAAACCATACTCATATACTTTTGCTGAATTCTCAATTTTCTTATTATCCTTTGAAATAACTAATTTTAATTTTGTTAACTTTCCTCCAGCACGGATTTATTCCAAATAACCTGACTTTTAGGCGTTAGAACCGATGTCTACCCCTTATTCTTCGTTAACCCTTATCCAACTCAGGGTAAAATTTTTGCCAGTTGCGGACTAAGTTATACTCGAGGTTAACTGGAGAATAAGTTAGCCCTGATTGGTGCAACGAAATAGCTGGGGAACAACGACTTAACCCTGAGTTAACCTCAAGGTTAGGTTATTCTTCAGTTATTCTTCATTGGTGCAAGCCAGTGTTAGTGTAGAGTAGACTATGCGCACTAGTGTGTTACTGCCCGGCCGGTTTGCCCTGTGGTGCATTTCGCAAACGTCTTTTGCACCGATGCATACAGTTACTCCTGGTTATGTATAACAGATAATATCACGTATGGACCTGGTTCAGACGACCGGCCGACCGCAGGCTGCTTCTGATCCGGCCTGGCCGGAATGAATCTACTCTGGGCCGGCCGGTTAACAATTCCGATGCACACTGTGCAGGTATATACATAATGTTTAGAAAGATTGTTAGTCTCTTTTGCTATATAGAGTTGCTAATTGCCGTATGGCGGGTAGTGTTGGGATTGGCCGAAATTTACCCTGTTTGGCTTGGCTTGGCTTGGCCGGAGTTTGACGTTGGCCAGTCAATTGGCCGTTGGCTGTTGCTTGGCCGTAAAGCCATTAGTCGTTCTTTAGCTATTTGCCAAAGTCGGCTAGCTGGAATTTACTATTTTTATTCGTCTACCGTGCTTAATAAGGCGTCAACTTAATTGAACTTTTTGAAAATAGTTTTCCAAACGCTTAGCACCAATCCGCGATAATTTTGTTTTAATTTTGCTGGAGGACTGCAATGAATTGATAACTGATGAGACGTTGACCTCTATACAAATTTAAAAACTAAATAGTTAGAACCATTAAAATTAAAAAAAGACAACGCTACCCACGCTAAAAGAGTACTCGAAAATTTAGAGCTATAAGTGTCAACATCTTATGCAGGTAAACTGAAAATCTGTAGTAATGTATCTAATGTAACGTTAATAATGCAACATTTGCACGATATAATGTAGCAAAGTTTAATTTTGTAACACAGTTAACGCACAAAGTCAGTAAATTTGAGCTTGGCCAACAGTCGGCCATTGGCCGGCAACTTTCTGCACTGCAGTGACTTCAAATAGCATTACATGCAAAAAAGTGAATATCAACAATAAAGACTTGATACTAAAGTCTAACTTGTGTGCCATTTTGTGGCCATTTCGGGGTAATATCCCACCGCTCACCCCGTAGCTATCAGATACCCTAGGTTAGTCCTGTCATCACTAAGTGTTGGTAGTTTAACCGTTTTTTTCAATCCTATTGCGAAATAATCCCTGAATCGTGACATGCTGCAAACTGTACAAAAGCCGATTTTGTTTTTGTATTTCTTGTCTGTTTTAGGCTGAGATCGATCAGCACGCTGCCTCCACGCTGACCGTTGTGGACTTCGCTTCCGCTTCCACGGACATCGCCGGGAAGTTCAAGCGACTCTCGGAGACAAACCCGCAGGCCGTCTTCCTCAAAGTGGACATGGACACTGAAAACGGAGTACGTGGTGGTAGATGAACAGAAAGAGCACAATGGGAGTTAAAACTGAATAAAATTACCAATTAAACCTGTAGGGCATTGTTGCCCTTGTGTTAACAGGATATAGATGAAAGATATATCATATATTGATCATATACAGATATATCATAATGATAGGTCACATTTGCTGGGCGGCCGATAGAATGTTTATTGTAGAAACGAGTGAGCATACGCAATTGCGAACTAGGTACTGATTTACGGGGGAGTCCACTGGGTACGCAATTGCCGAGGGGGGTGGGCCGTTAAGCCCGGTTCATACTTGTCTCTAGTCTCTGTCTCTAGGTCTCTGTCTCTGTCTCTGGCCGGTTCATACCTGTCTCTGTCCTTTTATCCTTTTGTCTCTAAGCTGTCCTTAAGAGTCTCTAAGCGAAGTTGAATAATGCTCAACTTTTCTGGCTGTCCTTAAGAAACAGCCAATCAGAATAACGAATGATATCACATGAAAAGTATCTGTTACTTGAATACTTTAACGTAGCTGCATCTATATTCAATTTGAACATAAATTTTCCACATAATGTATGACATTAGCTGTTAACAATACAATAAAAATGATATTGTATTGTTCCAATTTAAAATATTTAGTTCGTTTTTAATTACACCAAGTGACCAATGAAATTTGAATTTGTTGTCACGTGACCGAGTCTCTGTCCTTTTGTCCTTTTAAGTATGAACGCCTAGTCTCTATCAGTGTAGAGACAAAAGGACAGAGACATGGAGACAGAGACTCAGAGACAGAGACATAGAGACAAGTATGAACCGGGCTTTAGCGTGCAGAGCATAGCTCGCAAGCTGATAACATAGAGAATGCCAGCTGTCAAACTCTTATGTATCATGGACTCTTGCTACAGGCAATGTTTTTTTGGAAGATATACTGATTACTTTATTTTAGCTTGGAATTGCTAACGAGTTTGGAGTGAAAACTACGCCAACTTTCGTTCTGTTTAAAAATGGCTCTGAAGTGGTAAGCTTTTTCAATTAAGAAAACTGCGTACGCAACTTAGAAAAAGGAAAAGGAGATCTCGGTCCAAATCTGTAGATAATATAGAGCATACGAACATTTTATATATCCGATACTCCCAGTACAATTTCTTTTGGCTTGCATGAAGATACCGTAACGTGAGTCAAATTGTACAAAAATACCCGTTAGAGATCCATATTGGCGTTGAGACTAGCACACTTCTATGTCTAGAGTAAACATTATCTTTAATGGGAATCGAACCACGGCCTTCCAGATCTGCGGAGTGCAGTGCAAAGTGCAAACCCCTCTCCTTTACTGATCCTCCTAACTTATCCAATTACAGTAGTCTTTTAATGACAAATGCAAAAGGTTTTTTAACTAACTGCGTTATAATTGGCAAATTGGTAAAAATACAATATCGTTCGTTGTGTCGCTGATTCTTACATTTCATATATAAATAGATAGAACACAATTCACTATTCAGTTAGTTTGCAGAAAGCAGTCATTTATTAAAACAGTTAAGTGCGCACAAGAATCAATATATCGCCAGACTTATTCATGGAAAATAAAACGAAAAACTGTAAACATTTAAACATAATTTCCTTTACAAAATATTTAATTTTAATTTTAATTGTAATTTTAGGCTCGTGTGGAGGGAGCTGACGAAGGTCAACTGAAGAACCAGATAAAGAGCAACAGTTAAACTGATCAACGGTCGATTAGATCAGATCAAATGGAGATCAATGACTCAATTGAGATTTCACTTGTGTAGCTCACAGCTTTTGTCTTGGCTTTTTTATTTGGTAGAAAACTGGTGACACAAAACTGTGCAAAAAACGTTTTTTCAATACATTTGCAGTGAATATTTTCAAAAAAGTGCAGCTAAAGTTACCAAAGAAACGATATCGTTTTCTAAAAAATGGTGCTTTTCGACCAAATTATTCTCAGGAAATAATTTATTGGAACTTTTCAGACATTTTGAAATTTACGCTCAACCCATCTTGCTTGTTTCCATGTGTAGCTTTGTAATGCCATTAAGTGTCTTGTTTATTAATCCAATAAAAATTAATAGCGAAAATTTTTCAATTTGTGTCATTTGAACCCAAAAAGCAAAGCAATAGCAAAAAGTATCTGACTTTCATAACCTGCTGGAACATTACTACTGCCACAAATATATACTGAAACAAAGGAGTCAGTGAAAAGTTGAAATACCGATACAAAAATTTAGCATGTAATAAAAGTAGCAAAGCCAAGAGTGTTTGTTTGTTTACCAGTTAGCCAGTTTAGAAAGTTTTGGTTCGAGCAGCGGCCGAAAACTTGGCCTGTTTAGCAGTGGTGCTTCGTCGAGGGCAGGGGCAGTACTGGGCATCATTTCCGGGTTGCCCGGGAGGTCCCTGTGGTCCAGGATTACCAGGGCGTCCCCTGTTGCCCGGAGAAGCATAGGCCCCAGGCTCACCCGGAGAACCTTCCCTGCCCGGATTGCCTGGTCTTCCGTCCGGACCGGGTGAGCCGGGTGGTCCGCGAGAGCCGGGTGGACCTAAAACATAAACATTTCAGTCGCAAGAATTACAAACAATAAAATAAAATACAACATATAAATAGCGACGTAAACGTCACTTTGGGTATTTCTCCCGCGCGAGTTGAAGGAGCAGAGTTGAAACATTTTACCTGGTTGACACCAACAGCCGAGTTTAGATGAACTGACAACTGTGTGCCCGAAAAGGATTGAGACAACCTTAACACCTTAACTCGGTTAACTGAAAATTAGTTCAGTAAACAGTTTATAAAATATATATTATAATTATATAATATCAAGAAAATGTATATATATATATATATATACAATGTGTGTAAACTAGTACATTATCAGCTACGAGGTAGTTAATTATACATGTGGCCCAGACTCCAGAATATGGTAGTTTACCAGTTATTGGCATACTGTAATTATGAATTAGTGCTCAATCGGATAATTAATGGCTAGAGCGTTCCATAAAAATAAAAATTAGCCCGTTTATTACCCAACGCACTTTAGCTTTAGTTAGAGCAAAGTCCATGTATCTATCACAAGCTGAATTCAGACAAAGAGAATTAGTATTATCAAGAGTGTATAATAGATAAGAGTATGACACTCTTAAGCTATCATGTTGAAGTCATGTAAGGTATGCTCGGTACGTTAACTCGGGACCCCCCCCCCTGGAGTAATGCTGTTATGAGTTTACCTGGTGGACCCTGTGGACCAGGGACCCCTCTGGTTCCATCGCTACCGGGATTTCCTTTGGGTCCCCCGCTGCCCGCGGGTCCGGGCGGGCCAAGCGGGCCCGGTGGACCCTGGCTACCGGGTGAACCAGGATTCCCGTCCCTTCCCAAATCGCCAGGTTGACCCGCCGACCCCTAAAATGGTAAACCAAAAGTCAATACCTAGGCTAATTTGGAGAAATAATGCAGAAAATTGAGCAATTTGTAAGCAAACAAATTTGTAATCAAACAATTCTGGCTACAGATGATCAGAAAATAGCCAGGTTAAAAGTTTTAGCCAGATTCTAGGTTAAAAAGCTACTAGCTAAAGCAGATAAAACTAATTTCGGCAACAACAAGAGGCTTCAAACTTGGCTTCTACCCAGAGTCTGGGTAGCCTCAACGTCGCGTTCACATCGACGGTATGCAACTTAGGGCCTTTTCAAGAAAGGGCAGAGTAGAGTTAAAATTAACTCAATCCATACTTGAACGGTAGGTCAAATTTCACTGACCCTTGTGGAAGCAAATTTGGGTACTTTCGATTTTTGAAGGCGATTTTTAAGCGATTTTGGTATTTTTTAACAGAAACTAGCTATTTTTCAGCAAAAACGCGTTTTTCAGACGTTTTTCGCAAAAATAGTGACTTTAAGGGCCTTTTCGCGCAGCGAGTTAAACGAGTTAAAAGAGTTAAAATTAACTCAATCCTTTTCGCGCACAGGGTTAAAAGAGTTAAACAGTTCATTTTAACTCGCCTGCAGGGTTAAACGAGTTAAAATTTTTTAACTCTACTCTTTTAACTCGCGCGCGAAAAGGCCCTAAGTGAAAAATTCTTAGACATTTTAGTCGTAAAACCTATTTTTTGGCCAATTTCCTCACTCCTTGTGGGAACAATTTTGCGACCGCTTGTGGACGACTTCGCCGAGGTGTGGAGGGAAATTCCCCCCTTTCCCCCCTTGTCTACCTGTGACTCAAACCTTTTCATGAAAGAGTTAATAGCGGGAAAGTCAAGCTTCACTGGAATTAAAAATTAAAAAGAGTTAAAATGGTTAACTTTAAGTCTACTCTACTGTTTCTTGAAAAGGCCCTTAATCGAGTAACCTTATTTTGCTCCGACACCTACCGGAGATCCCTGTTGGCCCGGCGAGCCAGGTGGACCTCGAGGACCACCTGGGCACGTCCGACATCCATAGATCTTTGGTCTCTCATAGGTCGTCGATTCCCCCGGTTGACCTTCGCCGCCCGGCTGACCGTCCGATCCAGGCTCCCCATCCTTGCCAGCATCCCCGGCTCGACCGGGAGGACCGGGGCGGCAGTAGCTGGTTGTATCGCATTCTGAAAGCATGAAATGAAGTAGCTGTAATTTGTTGATTAAACAAAAAATTTGCTATATATACATATATATGTATGTATGTATGTATGTATGTATGTATGTATGTATGTATGTATGTATGTATGTATATGTAATATATTCCAGTAGAAACTACAGGAATCATTCTTGTAGATGATAAAGCTGTTGCAGGAAATAACATTTGTAATTTCTACAGGATACCGTTGATAGTTTTTACTGGAAATACTTTGGTAGAATTGATTTACAAGTTAGACTAGTATTGAATAAAAATGAAACCTGTAGTTTTCACTGGTTTACAGGTTTACTCTACAGGATTACTCGATACGCTGATAACGCAAACTGAGTACATAAGGGCGGTGCACTTAAGCATTCGGGCTGACCTTATATGTATATAAAAAATTAATCAAAACTTATATCAGAAAAATAGACAGAAGAGGAAAAACGTTAGACTGCTGAGGCAAAAGCGATTTGCAAATCTCAAACGAAATGTACTCGTTGAACTATTTCGGAGGCTGAGGCACAACTGTTGCAGCTACTGTCTGCTACTGTACGGTTTAATTTTCGAAAAAGAAGTTATCCTCTTATCTACGACATCAACGAATTTTTGTAAATTTTGAAAACGGAAAATCTTACGACATCTGGGGGCTCCGAACAGCTGTCGACTGTATCGTTCCTGTGGCTGTTTCACTCTCATCAGTGACACCTGTTTCCAGGCATCCTCAGAGAGTATCTTAAACTCGTCCATGCCAGTGTACAGCTGAGCCCGGAGAGTCTGAATCTGACTGTAGACCATGGGCGCCGTGATGGTGCAGACGAAAACCGCCAGACTGCTCACAACACAGGCGAAGCCGGACAATAGTGATACTTCCATCATGTTTACAACTGAAATAAAATAAAATGAAAAAATGAACAAAAAATAAACAAAATGAAATACTTCGTTTTAAAGCTAATCTAGCGTCTACTACTACTACTACAGGCAATCTCTGTTGGATCAAGAGTTTATAATAGGACAAGTAAGACACTCAGCGCTTCCCAATGTACTAAGCTTGCAATATGCTCGAAACATTAAGGTCAAAATCTCGGGCGGGCCTCTACGCGTAGCTTTGTGGGCTAGTTCAAATCATGCCCGCAAAATCACAGAGATATCGGGTAGTGGAAATTTCTTAAGGTCTGCATATGGAACAATTTCGATATCCTGATAATTTTAAGGGGATATTGAATGAAATGCAACACGAAAATGGTAAATTCCCTTAATTCCGAACCTGACAAGTTAAGAGTTAAAGATCATTAATTTCCAAATTTTCCCTGAAATATAATCTTACGAAGACAAAAAAGCGCTTAGACCAAAACAACATCACTTACCGGACCTATATGGCGTCTGTCTGTCTGCACAAGTTTACAACCAAATGCCTACCTGTCAAAAGATTACTTTCAAACTCTTCCAGAAATGTTGAGGATTGATCCTTAAATATAACTGATTCAAGTTCCGTTCCATGTAGTCTGACCTAAAACTTGTTAAAAATCCATAACTAACACAGGTTAATGGACAAACTCCGACGGCGGAACTAAGTTTTTTTTACTCAACGATTATGCTATTTCCAACTCAAAAAGAGCATTTAGATCCATTTTTTATCAGCAAAGTGTTTCAACTTTGTCTCAACAAACCCTCTTTTAAACGCTTCACTAGAAATTAGACATATTTTGAGAATGACTTTTTCTTCTTTCTTTTTTGGGAAATAAGAGTGCTAATAACTACTTTTATGAAATGCATGACAAATGTAGAAACGTTGAAAACTTGAATCTACTGTCTAGTAGAGCGGCAAGAATTTCTGATTTAAATCTGTCAATCTTAAGATTAAAATGCACAAAACTAAAAGAAATGCCAAAATTTCGCTGCTCCATCAGTTATGGACCGAAAATATGTAACTGTAAAAAATATAGTAGTTCTGAATTTAACAATAGGCTTACATATATACGTAATAAAATACATATTTATAGTTACAAGTTTTGAAGAATTCTACAATGTTTTTATTTGAATCCTTAAATAGAATAATGCATTCAAATTAAATATATGACAAAAAGCTTCAATATGCCTGTTTACAGTGAGAGAGAGCGCCACACCCTTAGCTTTTTCACTTTTTCGTAATTGTTTCTTAAGACAAAGAGCCAAAATGACTCACAAAGGCCATTAGTAGTTGCCGAGTTACCAACACCCATTATATATTCAGTTTCAACTTTTATGTGACCTTCAAAGCAAATTTTTTCAAAAGTTTAAAGTATAGACTTAACTATCCTATCATATTAAGGCACAATAGTTGTCGCTGCCGCAGAACAATTGCTTCTAGTTTTCTTGCACAAAAACTTACAACCTATAACATCAATTTGAAAACTACTTTTACTTCCGTTCCTACAGAACAGAGAGTACTATTATTGTTGTAAACATAGTCAAACGTGTGGTGCGATTTACCGTAAGTGGTTTTCAGTTAAAAAGGATTTAACAGCTGGGATTTTTGGGAATTCCCTTAATTCTAACATTTTCACTTTCAACTGAGTCACAAACAAGCACTCCAGTTTAGCTAATTCATCCAATCAGTAAAATAGCTACAGCTGGCTAGTGGCTAGCTAACGGGCTTAGTTTGTCCTTTCTTTAACTACAAAAAGAACAACCCAAGATCTTATCTTGCAATGAGATTTGCTCGATGACTCATCTAGGTTCAGTTAAACACAAAGAAGCCTGATTATGTCATAACTGGAAATAAAATGATGACTCACAATTACAGCTTCACTACCCTCAAAGACCGAAAAAAATTGCTGCAAACAAAAAGGTTGCCTTAAAAACTTCGGCATGGATACAAACGTTCGAGAAAGCCCAGTTTTTCCAAGACCAATTCATAATATTAGCAAGAGTACACAATAGATAAGAGTAAGAAACGCTTAACGCGTGTATGTTCGTTGATTCATTAATTAGCTTCAGGATTACGGTTGGTAACTCATTAGTTATTTTTATCTAACAAAATTACTACTATGGACTTTCAAACGCTTGTGCTACGGTACTATTAACTGAAGCAAACCTGGCGAATCTCCGGTTTAGTATGTTTATCACCATGATACATTAACATAGGGTCGGGTCCTGGGGGGCTTGTCCCCCAGAAATTTTGAGGGGGCTTGTACCTTTGAACGAATATTTTCACATCAAAAATAAATTTGTAAAATTTTTCTAAAGCTTAATGCTAATCTTATTAAAGGCTGCGATTCTTTACGAAAATTTGCACCAAAATCCTCAATTTTTAGAAAAAATTTCAAAATTTTGTCAGATTTTCACGAAAAAGCAAACATTTTAGGTAAAAAATTTCGGCGAAGCCGGAAATTATTCAATTCAAAATTTTTGCGTAAAAACTATTTTTTTGGGCTATTTTTGCTTACCCCCTGGCATTTTTTCGTTAACCCCTTTTCTAAAGCTTAATGCTAATCTTATTAAAGGCTGCGATTCTTTACGAAAATTTGCACCAAAATCCTCAATTTTTGGAAAAAATTTCAAAATTTTCTCAGAATTTCACGAAAAAGTAAACATTTTAGGAAAAAAGTTCCGGCGAAGCCGGAAATTTTTTAAAATTTTTGTGTAAAAACTAATTTTTTCGGGCTATTTTTGCTTACCCCTTGGCCATTTTTTCGTTACCTCTTCTTCCCGACGGCGGTAGGGCTTGTGCCTTGTCCGGGTTGGGGGGCTTGGACTCCCTCCCGCGTAAACCTATGTTTATCTTACCACCAAGCTTTAATCGACCTACCGTTCTGAGAAAGGACGTTTTCACAAAACCCAGGAACGAACGGGGCCGAAGAGCGACCAAAAACTTAAAATTGGGGAAGTTTAAAAATGAATGATATGTTTTGCAAGTTTCATCTTGAATATCTAAAATTTATGATAAATATAGCTTGGCTAACATAAGTTCAACTGATTTATGATGGGCTGCCGTCAAAGCCCCATTCAATCTAACTCACATACAATTCTCATTTTTTCTTAATTTTAAATCTTGTATTGACTCCGGCACTTTGACACAAATTTCAATCTCAAAGGCAGAGACGCGGGTAGGTTCTAACACGCATGCGGCAAATTAGCTACTACATTTGAAAATGAATAGAAACGCGTAGCTTATTTATTATCCACTTCTACAACACTAATCAAAATTAGAGAAGAGCTAGTTATATTGAACACAAGGATTAGTGCTTTCAAGCACATTACTCAAACTTAGGAGCCCTAACCAAACTATAAGTCAAACACTGTACACTTTCATTTAATATATTCATAAGTTATCACCATAAAACGAAGAAGACGTTTTATACAACAACAACAACAACATACAAGAATCACAAAATTTCAGCAATAGCAAAAATAAATGTACGCAAAAATAACAGATTTAATTTTAAGTGAAACTAGTTTCAGTTGGTTTCACGCGCACTTTACGGTAGCTAATTACGGAAGGCTGGTTATTCAGTTTGTTGGTTAGTTTGTTCCCCGCGGGAACTTTTCCACAAACAGCTGGAAATGATGGAAAACACGATTTGAAAATTAAGTTTTTAGACAAAATCAAAACAACAAATCTGCTTTACCAATCATTACATAAGGAACGCAACGCATGTATATAACAAAGACTGTGTGTATGTACAGGCAGGCAGCTAGGTGTAAAATATAGATGTCGTGCGTGCACATTAAACAATTATAAAAAATACAAAATTAATCATATACATTCGAAGACAAAACAAAATCTTCCGTTAATGAACACGTCTAACGTTATGTCTAACGGTTAGAAAGAGAGCAAAGTATTTAGTACAGATTTGAACATGAAATACAATTAGTCTTTCTAAGCTCAAAATTTTTAATCAGGAATAGGAATATTTTGGAGCAAGCGGTATCTTGGTAGCTGAAAATAGCCAATTTCGTCTCAGAATGTTATGTTCCAATTGAAAGCGCAATAATTACCTAAATTCAAATCATGCTTGCAAACATTTTTTAAGGTGATCCACCCATTTTTACGTAAACTCAGTCATGACCTCTAATGCCGCAGTGAATATTTTTCGTATTTTATATAGCGGCGGTACTACCTACACGCATTTCATGCAGTCATTGTAGAGTACAATTTCGACAGTTATGCAACACCACCACACGTTACTATCAAAAACAATACAGACAACAAACACACCATCACTACTAATCATCACCTTACACATACACAAAGATGTGTCGTCATTGCCATGTATTACAAACGAAATGATAACATACACGTCATATCATATCACTTAGCATATACGTACGTAGCAAATCCTTTCTGGTCCGAAAACGGGCGAAGCCGCAGCTACAAAGGACGCCGCCAAAAAATAAATGCAAAAACCAAAAAACAAACACCTGTTGACGGTGTGTCTGGAAAATTGAGTTGAGACACACTGGTCTTAAACAATTTACCTGTTGGAAGGGATATGACAATCCAGTTTTGGAAGACAGTATATACTTCTGCAATTTGAAAGCAAACAATATAATAATAACAAAGTAAACAATCTCCTATTATAGCTAGCCTAGCTTGCTTCTGGAAAGTTAGCAGCAATTAGGAGAAGATACATACTACAGATCAACAAACTGCAATGCACAGAAAGTCACACCCACACAAAAAGTGGCGTCTTACAAAAGCAATTCTCAGTTTACATTTTATTATATAACTGTAATTTAGCTTTAGAGAGCAAATTCAAAACTAACCTCGTCAAAGTAATTCTCGCTTCGCTGGCTAATAAACGCACACGCAATTCTCATACATGCAATAGTTTGGTTGTCTAAAAAACCAGGGACGCATCGAAAACTGTCCCCAGCAGTCAGTAATTTTTCTGAAAAAAATTAGCTGATGGATTCCGTTTCCACTCTTGACAGGGACTAAAATTTAGCGGTATATATTATTTCTATAAATTCTTGATCAGTTTTTTACAATTTTAAAAATCACAAATTAAAATAACTTTCACAATAATTGGAATCGTCCGAAACGTGAGAACACTGCAATTTTTCTCAGACCAGAAAGAACAAGTAATCAAAAGGAACATTGAAACAAAAAATCTGTCATATCAGAAGGGTCGCTTTCGCAATCCCTAGGATAATGAGCAAGCTTTGCCATAAGGAGACAACAGCCAATGCTATATACGTTCGTTGAATTCTGGATTTTCACTTATCAACAGCATGCCAACGGCAATATCTATGTACGAATAACTGTAAATAATTTAGTATATATATACGTACGTCCTAATATATATGTATGCAAATGCAACTATACACAGACGGAGCTATTTTAAAATTAAAATTAAACTGAGAAAATCTTCAAACGATTTATATTGTATATAATATAATTTACAGTTAAAGCAACTAAAACGCAATCAAAACTTTAAAAATGTCAGTAGTTACGGTATTAAGGGACTCAAAAAGAAAGATTCGTAGCTACGCACAGTACATACATATATAAGCCAAAATAACTTCGGTACAACCCAGCTCAAAAAATAACCACACTGCCCGCTGTCCAGTAGTCATAACAAATGTAGACTTAAAAAACCAACAACACATGTAACGGAAAATACAAATTAGCCAATGAAGAGATAAAAAGTTAAAAAAAACAAAAAGACCTCTCACTTTCAGTTTTCTTGGGGTTTTTCATGACACAGTTGGAGACAGGAGGAGGAAATGTAAAATTTAGAACAGTCAGAAGTGTCCGTTAAGGAACGTGGATACTTTGAATCAAAATAGGCATATACGTACGTACGTATGTGTACATATATATATTAACAAAGGTGAAATTTTTAAAACAAATTAAAAAATTTCAAATCCAACATTACGTAACACTGTATTTCGCAAGCTCTAGAGAAGGGGAAAAACCGTCAAACTGTCAAAAAAACGTCTGACGGTCACAATCACTAGCGTAGCCAGAAAAATATTTCGGCGGACTGCAAACAATTTTTGGGGGGTCTGGGGCAGGGCTGAGGAATTTTTCTAATTCACGACATTTGCGGAAGTTTTTTACCGGGCATTATGTGAAATTAAAAAATACCTAACGGTATGTAAAAAAACAGCTAATGCCAGGAGGACACATCCAGACCCGACCGCGCCAAACCAGCAAAAACCCCCAAGAAGATGACATGACAACAGCATCGAAAAACATCAATTTTGAGAATGATAGAGAGAGGCAGAGAGCGAAGCGTTCAAGAAGCCAGAACAGGACAGTATATATATTTTTCACAGTTATTTTTTCCCACCTCTTGTCATCATACCATACTGATGGTCACATTGATGCCCAGATTGCCGCTCTCCGCAAACAGCTGGGCTATCCCAGTATCAAAGGCCAGACAGTCCGACTGGGAAATGGCCTGGGCCACGCCCTCATGAATAGAGCGGGGGGTGGCCTCCCAGCAAAGGCGCCGGCGGTGGGTGGACAGTTCCAGCTTGTAGAAAAAGAGTTCGGACTGTTTCCTGGATCCGATCAGCTGCACAACGGCATAGAACATCTGGTGGCCGTCCATCTTCTCCTGCTTTTCCAGGACCAGCATAAAGTGATAGCCGAAGCAGGACTGCATCATGACCCAGTCCACGGAGCCGGGCAGATTGATATCGGTGGCCAAAAAGACGATGTCTTCTCCCTGAAACATCGTATATATAGCAAATTGGACCGAGTATATATTCAAGAAATATACATACAACTTTACATATTATGTATATACATTCCCAAAAATACGTGCGTATTTTAGGAAAGTGTATACGTACATATACATACTATACATATTATACATAGTGTATATATATTAAAAAATGTTGGAATTTTAATTTTCTACTACGAAACTCTGGAACCGTCTGCCTGATTCGGTGATGGCACACGCCTATCAACCCAAGACGTTCCGTGCAGCGGTCTACCGCCACCTGAAGCTATCACTCAAATGGGTGACTCAACTAAGAAGGTAAGAATCAACAACCGCGAGCAGAATAAAATAATAGGTCTTGTATTACGCTCCCATATCTAAAGCCACATTAACAAGTTTAAGACTATAATCAATCAATGGTGAGAGACAGCGGACAAATTCGTTTTGTACAGACCAACCAACCACAACGTTCCGAATTCCGATAAGTTTGTTGGCGACTGAAACTCAGTGAGAGTCATTAAAACTGCTATATACGAATGAATTCTAAAACCCATATGTAGAATTTTACCGTATTAGCCACACAAATATAATATAATTCGGAGCGCTCACGTATATATACGTACCTGCAGAGTTGTGATAGATTTGTGAACTTTCATTAGATGAGGCATCACAGCTTCCAAGCTTCCCTGCCATTTACAGGAAGCGCCCGGACACGGACAGCTGTACGGTCGGAATTCACACAATTCTTCATGCTCAACCTAAATGAGAAGCAACTACGTCATATATACAACGTTGTACATCGTTTATTGTGTTAGCGAACTGTTAGCTGTTTTAATTCAGTTACAGTGTTGCATTACTCAATACTATTGATGGGCACTGGATATCCGTTTACGCTTCAGACAAAAATATGAGAAATTAGCAAATTTTTGACAAAAACTTGAAAACATTTTAAAATATTTTTCTAAATTTTCTCTGACCACTGTATATATGTACGTTACAAGAAAGTAAAATGCTCCTCAGGAGCATGGAAAAGTAATATGGGTGGTTGTGGTGAGGTTGCGAAATCAAGAGAGGACTAGCTTTGAAAATGCTTAATATGGGGCTAGGTTCTAAAAGAAAGGAGGACTAGGTTGTGGGCGAACTGGCACAGTGTCGCCGAACAACCCATATTCGCGGGCTGTAAATATTATACATTCATCGATATCAGTGTCTAGACTATAAATTATAGCTCCAGATTCTAAAAAATTAGATGATATATATAAACTATATCCGCATATTCGTACTTCCGTGTATTATATAGTCAGACTTTTCCTTCGAGAAAGTCTAAGCTTACTGTTCATTTTTTGCATTTATATATATAGACAGCATATTTAAAGAATACTTTTATAGCTATTGTCCTTGACTGCAACCCTGCCGGAATGAACCAATAGTTTTACCGCCACATCCCGTGTTTCTGTCCGATACTTGTCATAGTCCAACTAAATTTAAGGTATATAGCTAGCCTAAAACTGCCCAGGCAAACAACTACTATACCTCGCAGAT